>PVJD01008028.1:0-77092 GCA_004026545.1 Mormoops blainvillei | reverse complement strand
CCAGGAGGAAGAATAAGCATACAGTCGGAAGCTCCTCAGAAATATTCCTTATATCCCCTGCCTTATAAAATGATACACTCTAGGTATTAATTTTTTTGAACCATAGGTTATTTATAGCATTATAATGCTTAATTTTCTAACATTCGCTCATTTGATAGTCATCTTTTTATTAATGATTTCCAGTTAACTTTCCATTGAGATTAGATAACACACTCTATTTGATTTGTGAGTCTTGCTTTATGATCCAGCATAAGAACAATATTTATAAATGTTTTTTAACCACTTGAAAGGAATGTGTATTTTGCAGTAATTTGGTGCAGTGTTTCATATTACATATTTTAGGTCATGTATAATATATAACACATGTATATCATAGATATTCTATGTATGTCAATTTATATCACATATATTAGGACATTAAGTCAATTGATAATTGACTGCTGACAAAACTTGATAATGGATTGCATATGGGGAGAATAAAGTGAATGAAGACATTAAGAGAAACTCTATAGATTCTTGTTTTATGACTTGAGTGACAATGGGAATGGCAATGCTAGTTTCTGAGGAAATTCAGGAAGGAACTACATGGAAGACTATGTCAGTTTACCATGCTAAGTTTACATGTTTATTTGACATCCAAGTGGAGATGTCAATTCTGCAGTAGGATATAAGAGTTTGGAGCTAGGGGAAAAGTTTGAAATGGATATATAGATTAGAGAGTCATAAAAATGGTACTTAGAAGCATGGATTTCATCACCTGGAGTTTTTAGGTAGTATCTATACATAGGAGAACCCTAAAGCATTACAACTTCAGAGACAGAACAGAAGGGAGAGCAAGGAGTGTTTAGCAAAATGAGAGGAAAACTATAAGCGTTTGGTTAATAGTTACGGAAATAGAATGTGTTTTAAGAAGGAGTTAAATGGTTAACTTTGTCAAATGCTTCTAAGAGGTTAAGTAACATGAAAACAGAAAAATGGCTATTGATTTTGAAAACTGTAGATCCTTGGTAACCTTGACAAGAAGAGTAAGAGAAGTCTTACATAATATTTATCCATATTTTTTGCCAATAGAAAGTTTAAACCACTTTTTAACCATGAAACAACAAATGAACCCACACATTTATCAATCTCCTACTACTTAAAAGAATTGGACATGAAAAAATAAATTTAAATAAAAATTTACAAGTCCTTTGCAAATATGTATTCAATGCTATGGAAGATGAAGTTGAGCATGGCTAGTTTAAGAAAATTTCATGCAAACTGGGGCTTCAGAAGTGCCTGGCAGTTTTCTGGGCAGACATGGGAGGAAACAGCATTCCAATGGCACTGAAGAGCAGAGTTAAAGGCTCAGAGGTAGGACATTTTTAATGAGATATTTAGAGACCTATAACATCACCCTCTAAGATATTTAGAAATGTATGTAATGGGGGAGGTTGGTTGTACCAATGATTGCCAAGTGCTATTAGCATTTAGTAGGGAGGTGGCGATAATAAATTCCCTTTAATCCTTGAGTGGATTCTGCCACAAAACTTATCCAGTAAACCCTGTTAGGGTGTTTCTACACAGAGAAAAACTGTAGTAGAATAGGATACATGCGGCAGAGGATGAGAAGAGAGGTTGGAGAGTAGGGATAAAGCTTAATATGACAAACCTTTAGAAGTAGAATCCACTCAATTGGGTGGCTGATGAGATGGATCTGAGGTCAGGTAAGGCTGTGACTGCCACGTTTTAGACATTGAGTTACTGTGTGGGTAGCAGTTCTTTTCTGTCAGAGAATGAAACAGGGAGGGAAGCAGATGTCAGCAGGTGGGAGACATTGAGTGTTTTAGAAGAGGCTAAGGGGTCTGTGGGAAATATCCAAGTGTGATGTTCATTAGAGAGTTGAAAATAAGAATATGGACTTCAGAAGAGAGATTAGGAATGGGAATAGGATGGAGAATCATGTTAATAGTAACGAAAACCCAGAGTGGGTAACATTTCTCAGGGAGAAATAGAAAAAAAAGAGAAACTGAGTAAGATAAAAAGTAAAATTTAATAATTATATATGCTTTATTCAAAATTCTTTGCCACACAATTCATGTCTGTGATTTATACAGATAGGTTTTACTTAAGAAAAGCACATGTATCCATTCAAGAACTGTACGTTTTTAATATACTCAATAAGAGTCTTTGGAAATTTCTAACTTATTCTACATAACATCTATTCTGGTAATACTAGGGGTCAAATAACACTACAATATAAAATGTTTATTTTTAATTATTTCTAAATAATGGAATTATCTGATTTTTAATGCCTAGTCTACTGATGTTACTTAAATGCTAATAGGAAAGCTATTAAACTGAGAATTTTTCCATTTACTTTTCCAATTTTGTTCCCTTTTTTTGTAAGTAAAAATAATGTTAAAGTACAAGGGTTATTGCCCTGGCTGGTGTGGCTCAGTGGATTGAGTGCTGGCCTGTGAACCAAAGGGTTGCTGGTTTGATCTCTAGTCAGGTCACATGCTTGGGTTGCAGGCCAGGCCCCCAGTAGGCGGTGCGTGAGAAGCAGCCTCACACTGATCTTTTTCTCTCTCTCTTCCTCCCTTCCCCTCTCTCTAAAACTAAATTTTAAAAATCTTTTTAAAAAAAGTACAAAGGTTGTAAATATTTCTTTAATATTTGCATTCATGTTCCTAAGAATTAGGAAAAATCTTAATGCAAAAAATTATTTTGTTATAATATTTTAATTTAGCAGCTTTATATATCTATGGACTGGTACTAATAATTTTTAAATAAATTTTTTTCCCAGTTGAAATGGAGATTGGCTTTACAAATTCACTTCATATTCTTATTTTGTCATTTTTTAAATCTCTTCATGACATGTGCATAACAGTGCTTAATTTACAAACTATTAATAGTTACTTAATTCTTATCACAACTCTGTGACCTAATTATTAATAATCAGTTTTATGGAAAAGAACACTTAAAATCAGAAGTCAACATCATACAGCTAGTAAGGATAGAGAGGGCCCTCAAATCAGTTCCCCCTCCTTTTCGCCCAGAGTTCTTTGACGATAATACCTGAGCTATTTTTAAATGCCATGTATTAGTCAAATCACTTCCTCATACTGCTCCTACAAATTTCTTGTGAATACTTACTAAGTTAGGAAAAGTTATAGAAAATGCTAGACACGACTGACTCTATTCTCTGCCCCCACTTTTTAAAAAAACTAGGTACAAGGGTCTCCTATGAGACTGAAACAAGTACTACATTTTGGGGGTTATAACAAAGAAAGGTTATTTTCATCTGTAACAGTTCCTGGCTGGTCACAGTGTTCCATGCCACAGAAAGGCCTGAATAATTTCTGGGGGTGGGGAGGGAAGCACCGAAGCCAAGAATTAACATTCTTTTCGGCTGAACTGCAAGGGCACACAGGTTGGCCTCTCATTTTTGCAGCACTGTTTTCGTGAGGTCAGTTGAAAGCCTGCTGCCCCTGTTTCAGTGCAAAATGAGAAACTTAGACAGAGAAGTGGAACATCAGCAAGAAATTAGCTCTACAGTGCCCAGTGTCTACATTTTCTTTTGTTTTCTTCATTTTTCTTTTTTTAAACAGAATGATTACATTTCAATACATAACTTCTTTACAACCAAAAAATAAAGCAACACAGTAAAATAACAAAAACATGATATTTTATTTGCAATGCATGTGATATAGTTAACAGTTTAGTCATAAATGAGCTCTTAAGAAACCAGTTACAAAGACAATAATAATCCAAGGGAACTGGGAAAACAGAAAATGAAGTAATACAAATGACAATTAAGAATTAAGAATATGATGACGGAGCTGAACAATGGCAAAAGAACGATTTCTCTGTAGTACCATACAGCATTTTTTTTTGACAGTGTGATACTGCATTTTCTCAAATTTTAAATATTTGAAATCTTTGCTTATGTGCAATTGGGGGCTATTTATTTTTATTTAATCATAGATAAACATCTGTTATTTATATGTGACCCTTCAAGCTCTGGTGGTCTTTCCAAGCGGTGTGCTGTGATGGTCAGTGTGAGCCCTTCTCCGAAAGCATAATCAAAAGAAGGTGAGAAGGCGTAGGTGTCCTCCAGTTTCGTTATGTGAATTACAAAGTCCTATTTACTGTAGTGTGTCTGCATGGAAGTATAAAGAATGTATTATTGTTGCTTTTATTTGTGGATTCAAAATGCTTTAAAAAAAACCCTTAAAAGTAAAACAAGTGTAATAATTCCTTCAAGATAGAATTAAGTAGTTATAAAGAATATCTTTATTTAGCAGTACATGGACAATTTGATTATTATTAATAAGCAGAGAAGAGAAACATATTAAACCGGACATCCTAGTGAACATGATTTTAATATTACTGTGTATTTTAACCAAGTGCAACTCTTGGAAACAGCAGCAGAATATAAAGTACATCTCATATTTGCCCATAACCAGCAATGAAAATTTCACCTATAAAAGAGGAAGAGCAATAAAATGATAGATATAGCCTTAAATGATATTTATACTAACACTTATGAATTGAACTATAGTTATTCTATAATTAACCAACGTAAAAGGAAACAACTGGCAAGTGTGAGGGCTTGTTTAGGTAGACATACTATATAAGATGCTTTCTTTATTTAAATTTTAATATTATGTTTATAATAAATTTTACATTGATTTTGATGTTTTACAATAAACATTAAAATATTACTTATTTTGCTTATTGATTTTTGATGGATTTCCCTTAAATTTTGCAGCTGGGATTAGCTGTCTTGTTTTCACCATAGTACTGGTTCTGGTCTGTGTGTAGATATTTTTAAAGCAATAATAAGTTGTAATATTTGTAGACATATACCTGTGAGTTTTATCCTTAGCTCATTATCTTAATTAGTTAGTCATAGTCAATAAATACCTGTTTGACCAAACTTATTATGGAAAAAAAGACAGAGAAAATACATAGGGCTGAAAATACAAGGGCTTCAGAATATTGCAGAAAAATGAGAAGAGAATTCTGCGAGGTCGTTTTGTACTCTGGTAGAGTGCTCTTTTCAGAGGTCCTGAAACTGAAACTATAACCCTGTCAAGTTTGGAGAAACCCTGTAACCTTAGTTCTGCCAAGCTTTGTATTTCAACAAATATTACCAAATCCTTCTTCTTCTAAGGCAATCAAATTACTTTAGCACCTCAAAAGATGCTACTGTTACCTGGAGAGAGGGTCCCTTGTGGGATTAATCAGCAGGCTTTGTAACCCTGTTATTTTAGAGTGATAGATTCGCCAAGTTGGATGCCCAGCAAAAGAATAGCTGTCAGGCCCAGTGTTTCATTCAGAAAATTTTCAGAGGAAGTAATTAAGATTCCTTTGAGTTTATTCTAAAGAGGCATTTGGGGGTGACATTATCTGGAATTGGAAACAAAACTAATGATAGAAGAATTAAATTTGTACTTAAAAAGTATGTAAAAAACAGAAATTTCATATTTTAAAATTTTGCTTGATTACTGACATTAGATGTTATTAACTATATGTATGTGTGTCTTCAGAACTTTAGATACTTAAGCCATGAAAATAATTTTTAAATGGTGTATATATAGCTTCTACCAACTCACATATCAAGCAAAGTTCGAAGTGGAATTTTGAGGATAGCTGCCATCAAAAGGAGTGCAGAAAGCTTAAGAAATAACATATAATTAACAAAAAATATACTTACAAAAGTTACCAAAATGTATATTTAAAAGGGTATGATCAGAGACTGTGTAAGATACTGAGCTGATTAATGCTTTTCCTATTATTGAGATATATTGTATAATCTAAAGCTCATGCTACATGCAAAATTGAAATATGAAGCCATTAAATTCTACCAGTGACAGTGAAATAAGGAAAAGCAAATGTATTATGAAACTAATGATGTGGAAATTCCTTATTAGGGTTTCAGTTTTAATTAATTGTTTTCCAATCTTACTGTACTATAGTTTAAAAAAGAAAAACAACAACTGAGGCCTGTGAAAGCTCGGGAAACACGGATAGAACCTATGAAGATCTGGGCTAAAGCCACTTCTCGTGGATGACAAGAATTTTTTCCTCTTGCCAGCCTGTCTTTTCTTGAAAGGTCAATATGAAGACTTTTTAATACTGGTTTTAGGATAATAGGCTTAGCAGCTTGATTTTCAACTAAACTAAAGTCAGTGTCTCATGTTATATCTTTTATAATGTTATTCTTCTGTTCAAAATAGAAACCAGAGAAAAAGAAAAGGAAAAAAATGGAAGATATTAATATAGGTGGTAAAGAAAATCATGAGATAGAGGAATGAAAATAAAGTTTTCTATTTTGAAATTAGAAAATAATTGATGATAGTAATTTTAAGAAAACAGGTACACATCTGTAGCCCTTTGTGATTAAAGTCATCAATTCAGAGACCCAGCCTGAATATAGCAGATCTAGCCCCAAATAGTGTTTTTGGGAGGAGGATCTTGGTAAAAATGCAATTTGAGGAACTTCTGGGAGCCTCATTGGGGAATGCAGCCAAACTGAGACATTCAAACTATTTCTTCTATTAGTAAATTAAGAATAAAGAGGCCCAGGTTCAATCTGGATGGGACTGAGAGTTAAAGCAGAAATAAAGCAGAGAAATAAGCATCAGTAACATTTATGGAATGAGAAATTCTGGGTAATATCACTTGCTAAGATTTTAAAAAGGCAAGTGAAACTTCATGATCAATGAGAGTTCTGATACAGTAAATGTGGAATCTGGGTTTAATAGAAACAATATCTTGCTGCAGGAAAGAAACAGTGTGTTGCTGGATAATAGCTTGTGGTCATTGTAGCCCCGGAACTCAGCAAAGTTCTTAGCACAATATACATTCTGTAAATAAACCATGAGTTTAGTGAATGCATGAAATAAAGAGCGGGAACCATTAAAGGATTTTGCACAAGAGCGAAATGACCAGGAAAGCATTTTAAAAGGTTACTCTGGCTGCAATGAGAATAAAATATCTTAGTTGATTGATTGATGCCACTTGATTGATTGTACACAGCAAGGCTATTGAAGAAACAAAATGAAAGCTGTGGAAGAAATGACTGTTATTGTCAAAATGACTATAAGAAGAAGTGGATAGATTTGAGAGATGTTTGAACTGAAGAATCAACAGAGTGTACTTATTGGAAGTATGAGGTCAGAGTGAGGGAGGGAGCAGGATGGTGTTCATTTCTGGCTTGAGCAATAATAGCATGAAAGGTGATGACAAATTAGACCAGGAATCCTAAAAGGAGGATTGATTTGGGGAATGGGAAATGACATGACAATGAGCTCAGTTTAGATTTGTTAAATTTGATATTTCTATGAACATTCTAGTAAAGATGATCAGTAGGCAGTTGGATTTATATCTGGATATCAGAAAAGAGAGTTAGGCTAGGAACATTGAAATTTAGGGTTTACCAGGCTAGATTTGGTTATTACAACCATGGAAGTGAATAAAATAACCCAAAGAAAATATACGTAGGAAGGAAATAAAACCCGAGATTGTCTCTGAGGAATGTCTACACTAAAGAATGGGCAAAGGGGCTCCCAAAGGAAACCACGAGTAGAGACAAAATGAGGAGAGTGTGGTATTGCTGAATGACAAGTTTTTCCAAACACAAAGCATGATAAAGCTGCATAAAGGTAAAATAAATCAGAACTAAATTAATTATACAAGGGGATACATGCTTGTGCATGCACACACACACTCACACACAACGGAATTATCTTCTGGAGGGCGGACCCCTTGTAGTACAGGCTTCCCCCGCTAGATGAGTGTCCTAGGAACCCATCCGTATCAGTATTCCAGCTGGCGTTGTTTGTGAGAGGCTGAATTTTTTCAATGAAGCTTTTTTGAGGACACATTTGCCCACTTCATGATGGGTGATTTATGAGCGTACCTGCTGAGTGTTGAGCAGTTTTTGACCAAAACAACATGATTCCCATGCCCCACCCTCCCTACTCACCCATTCTCACCCCAAGCGTCTTTTTCTCCCCACCAAATGAAAAAAATCCTCAAAAGGAAACATTTTGCTGATGTGGAACAGGTAGAACAAAAAACAGCATAAACACTAAAAGACCTCAAAATTGATGAGTTCAGAAACTGTTTTGAGCAGTGGCAAAATGTCTTGATAGGTGTATTGCATCAAATGGAGAGTACTTTGAAGGTGACTGAAGTTTAAACATGTAAGAATAAATATACAAGTTTTTGTAAATACATCCTTGGGTTTTGTTTTTTTGGTCCCCCCTCACATGTATCTTTCAATGACTTGGATTAGGCAGTAGGCCTTGAGAGAACTTTCAGTTCAGGGATAGAGGAGGGAGCCATCTGCATCCTACAGTGGGTAGGAAGTGACATCGTGGAGGCAGCAAGCGTGATGGGAAAGGAGACAGGAGAGTGACGTAAGATTGAAATGGAAGGTGAGTTCAAGCTCCTCTTTTCAGAAGCTGGAGGCTGAGTGATAAAACAGGGCCAGGAGTTTATATTGTTCCATTATATCCCCCAGGCTTCCTCCCAAAGTGGCTCCTGCTACATGGAGTGAATAAATGTACATAGGGGGCAGGTCCAAAATATTAACCGTGCTTTTTGGGTTTTTGTTTTTTTTTTTTTTTTGGTTTACTCTGTTATTCAGAGTTGTGGACAGGAAACAGAAGAAGCAGTATTGTGCCATTGTTCTCTTTCATTTTTCTAAAAGCAGACAGATCTCTGTTTTATCATAGTCCTTTATTCCATGGTTTCCTTGCTTTCCTTTACCTTCCTGTTATTTAAAACAGGCCAGGATAGTTTGCCCTTCCTCCACCTAAGATATAATGTTCTAGAAGTACTCCTGATATGGACTTTTGGATTGCATACTTTACCCAAATTAATTATGAAGTGACAAAAACCTTAAAAATGCCAAAATATATCATGTTCTTATGTTTTATGATTCCTTTTCCTTAAGAATATAGTATATCTGTATATATAAATCAAGAGTGATGATAAATGTATTTAGCAACAAAACAACTTCTATATCTATATCTTTAGCTTTATATCTATCTTTCTACATATCTGCCTATCTGCATATATTTGCACAAGCTTTCCGTACTTGGTCTTCTATAGGCAAATGTGCATAAACACATGATCTTGGTTGATGCATCATCTTTTTTAAACATAAATACAATATAAATACTATATCTCTTGACTCTGAGATTAATTTTATATAAATAACACTTTGCATACCTTTTAACTTTATGAAGTTAATACCTGGATTTAAGAAAACTAAATTCAGATATGTTATATGAAATAAACTGCTGATAAAACATTCTGTGTAAGCCTATAGGCCCATTTCTGCACTGTCTGGTTTCACACTTTCCATTTGAGAATTTAATTTTTGTTTTTGTATTCATCCTCTGCAACAGTGGGGATTTAAACATTTTTTCCCGTTTTTTTCAAATGTTCAAAAGCTATATTTATCTTTTAAAATATAAAGATATATAAACCTAGGAAATGATTTAATTATATACAGTTTAGTATAATGTTGATTTTTTATTTTAAAATCGGTGCTGTCGTGAACAATAGACAGCTACAGAGATTTTAAAAATCAAAACCAAAAGCAAGTTGAAAATAAAACAAAAGGTGTTAGCTTTGTGATGGTGCTCAGCATTCTTTATCTAAAAAAAAATACCCCAAAAAACAAAAAACAAGTTTTTTTCTGACCTCTGCTTTGCTGGTTTTGCTATTCTAAGCACATTGTGACAAGTGTTGAAAGTGATCCCTGTTCTTAAGAAGCAAATTGTGCACAAAAGATAGAGTAAACTTCCAGGTATATGTGTCAGCGAACATTAGTTTACATGATTTGTATTTTATACATAATTGTTAGAAGCATATGTTTAGTATAGGACACAGGACTTCAAATGTTGTCTGAGCAAATAAAGTCTTTATAACACTTACTTTTATCAGCATACTTAGCATGTCTTTTCTCTAGAATTTAGGCTCAATGGGAGCAAAGATGTATTTAACTTGTTCTCATTTGTTTGCTATGCTCTGAAGTGTCTGGCACATAAATTGAGTCCAATAAGGTTTTGTTAGTGATTTTTATTATTTTTAACATAAATTCTTAATTTCATGGTTACTGATGCAATTTTATTGTGCATTCCCTTTTTACCTCTCATTACAGTATTGACTCATATTCAACATTATCATTTCAGATTTCCAATTTTTTTCTAGCTTGTTTTTAAAGTCATAACTTTTCATTTTTATATAAATGTAAGTTGAAATCAATAGCTGATACTGGTTTGCAGAAGGAAGGGAGACTCTAATATCAAAAACATGGAATTGCAAGCCAAGAAGATTGTAAAAAAAGATAATTACTTGACTGATATAGATGGGGTTAGTTCATCAGTGAAGAGAGGTGGAAAGAAAAACAAATTGGATGTGGGATAATTTCTTTCATTATTAGGATTTAAAAGTAAGAATTATTAGTGGAAGGAACCTCACATCTGAGAATTGCTTAGAAGATTCCCAAGTAATAGGGATATTGTGTGGTTGGAATGGCACTCTGAGAAGGCAGTAATGATTACAGTGTTAGGAGAATTGCAGAGACTAGAATTCATTTTTGGATGATTAAGGGAAGGAATGGATGAATCAGTAATTCTAACATCCATGGGAGGATAATTTGCAATCTTATAGGACAGCATGTACTTGAGTAATGATTTTAGAAAATGCATTTGAGCTGGTAATAGTCTTCTTCATGGAGAAAAAAAGAAACTAGTGGCAATTATCAGCTTTTGTGAAAATTTTAAGAAACAAACAAATTCAAGGATAAAGTTTGTTCTTTGAAAAAGTTCTTCACCAATTCTCTGTCACATTTCACAAATTCCTATAGAAATCACACATTTAACTCTCATCTCATTACATAATTTTGTTATTATTCAATCTTTCGTTATAGTAAAAATAACATTTAAATTATATTTATACTCACCTACGTTTAAACTTTTTGTAGTTTTTTAAATCAAAGTTTAATAAAAATTTTAAGAAATTAAGTCTTAAAAAGTATTTTTTTCTAATGTTTAGTGAAAAGTGGTTGTTTTTATTTATTATAGGAGGAGAGATTTGTTTTTAATAACTTTACACCAGTATTTGAAGAAGAGCTAACTTATATACAAAAGAAAATTTCAATTAAATGGACTTAAGAAATCCAATGAATGTTACTTTGGGTTTCTTTCTGAGGATCTTAATTTGGAGAAATTTTTAGATATGAGTTCTGTCTACCTAGAAGCTTGAAACCTTGGCCTTATCTCTATTATTCTTTCCTCCATTACAATTCTGAGCACAAGCTAAGAATAGATATTTTCTTCTATCCCCTTAAGTCTGATATCCTGTTGATGGGTAACATATGTAGGTATATGCATATTATGAATGGGCCAGGGTTTATTTTTATTTTTGTCCTGTTTATTTGAAGAGCTTTTTCCTCTAATTTCAAGTAAAGTGTGATGCCATAAGACTAGGAATCATCACTCAGAAACCAAAGTGTGAAAGCATTTAAAATCTATGAATTTCATGAAAAACTATAGAAACTTACATGGTGTTTTGTTATTTGCCAGGCACCAGCAAGCTTTTACAACCCAAGAATGAGGCTGAACATTTGAAATGATAGCAAATTGCCCTGGGAAGTGTGAGCAAACACAAACAAGTGAATAAACAAGAATAAGCCTTAGAGGTCAATGTGAGGCCAATGTGTACTGTAAGTGGTATGTTACCGCATCATTACTGTATGAGTCACATACAGATCAAGACAACTATTTAATGTTATAAAACAAGAGTTTACTTGATTCACTCAGTGTAGCTTATTAATTTCCTATTGTAAAAACTACAAAAGCAATTATTTAGGGCATTTGCCTCATTCTACATCATGAACTATAATGTTATTGCAGCCCATAGCACTGATACTTCTGCATTAGTCTTTTGTTTTATCATGATTGGCTTCAGAGTTCCTAAATGTTCTAAGACAGATAAGACCAAGAATTCCTACGGTTGTTTCAATTACTGAACATATAAAAGTAAAGAACCTGTAAATATAGTAAAATCTATTTAATTGTACACAAAATGATTCAATTTTATGTTTTGCATGTTATCTATCAGAAAGGCTGCTTCACATGCGCATACCCGCATACACACACACACCCCCCCTCAGACAGGCTTCTTTCACGTGTGGTGACCACAAGTTTGTGATCTGGGATTCTTGGGAAATATAGTCGTGTCAATTATTCAGGCCCCATTTTTATATTTTAAGTTGCTCCTTTCCTCCGGGATACTTTACCAACATCAAAATGTCCGATGAGCTTCCATTCTTAAAACCAAACATGAAAGAAAACAAAGTAAATATCTATCCCTCCTTCCTCCTTTCTATCTTCTACTAAGTTTTAGGTTTAGAAAAACTAGTGTGCACACTGCTTCTACATCTTTATCCCCTACCTTATCCTGGCCCCTTCCTTTACTAGTGGATAGGGACTGACTTTGCATAGCTGATTGGTTACTTTTGAACTGCTAGCTGGAGGCATTTACTCACAGTTCTCATCTTCCGGAAGCTCTGAAATAGAACACATTCTTGAGAGCCTCTTTTCATTATCACATTTTTTGTTTGTTTTTGCCTTCAGTGACTATTATTAACTGTCACATCCCTTCTCTGATCACACTTTTACAGTATTACTTTTTTTTTTTTTTTGGCTCATCTTGTAGGTCCTACCTTCTCTAGTCTTTAGCTTTGTATCACTTGTGTTAGTTGGCGTTAGTTTTTGCCCCTCCATAAAAATGAGGCAAAAGTCCCTAATTCTAGCCTCGACTGTGGTCTTAAATTTCAGTACATATTTCAGTGGTCTTTTTGACTTCTTTATTATCTCTCACTAAACCTTAACAAAAGACATTTGCCTGTCCTCTTTCCCAGTCTTAACTGATAACATACCATACATCTAGTCCACCATGCTAGAAAGTTCAGAGTATCTTTAATTTCTCTCTTTTTTTTCATTCTCTATATTCATTCAGTTATCAGATCCTGTCAGTTCAATCTTGCAATTTCTTTCATCTACATAAAATCTCCCTTTGTTTCCATAGTAAGAAACACTTTCCAAGACTTAAAGGCTGGAAAGGGCTAATGTTATACATAATTCAGGAACTGAGAATTCCCTCACGTCCTTACCTTCGAAACACCCCAGGTGCCCTGCTGGCAGAGTTTGGCATAATGTAAAAGAGCAAGGTTTTCAGAGTCAGGCCAGGACCGGCACTCTCCCATATAGCACATTGTTATAAGTTAGAAAAAGGTTCCTTCTAAAACATATATCCTTTAATTTAAAAAATATTCACAATACTGATTTTGTAAAAAAAATAAAATAAAATGACTGCCTTCCGTGGGAAAGTTCTGTAATATATTTCCAAATCTATTCCATCATTGCTGTTATATGTGATGGTCTACTGACTTAATGATAAAAATCACTTTAAGAAGACAGATTGTGAAATTTCTCATATTAATATAAAGATAAGATGAAAATATCATTGGTTTCAAGTATATTATATATTATATAGCTTTAAAAATATTATCTTTGAGAATATTTTATTTAAGAACATTCCAAAAGAACCAGAGGAAAAATCCTATTTTTACAGTGACTAAAGGTGTAATCCAGAATCTAATGTATGTAACAGAACATAGCCTCTGCTATTTGGACAAAATGATGAGAAGGATTTTAACAGACTAAAAGGAAGTGTCATGGCTTCATCACTTCTACATTGTGATCATTTTATAGTATTCTCTTATTTTAGAATCAGCTGAAAGGATAGTTATAAGGATAACTAAAGGCCCTATCCAGCCCATGTGCTGTATTTGTAAATAATGTTTTATTTGTAAATAATCTTTTCTACATTATTTATACATTACAGTGTGCTTTGCCACTACAATGGTAGAGTAATTGTCACAGGGACTTTAAGGTCCACCAAGCCCAAAATATTTATTATCTGGCCTTTTACATAAAAATTTTGTTGGCCCTTGCCTTTCTAACCCCTTTAAAAATATTAATTCACTTGAAATTCCTTTTTGCTCAATTCTACATGTGGAAAAAATGACAGTATTAACTAGATTAGGATGAGTCATAGTTTTCCTTTTAAAATATCTTTTGTAGGTGAGCAACGAAATCTAGTTGGAGTATGCTGCCTTAAATATGCACAGTTCCTCTGGCTTTGTTAAAAACAGAACAATATAAACAAAAAACCCTAAGGCAGAACAACCTGTTCTATTTCCACTAGATTTTTATCGGCATGAGTGAGTACAATAAATGTTTCCTATAATAAATAATCTTTTCAAAAGCTAGCCTTTTTCTTTTTTTGACATTAAAAAGTTATAGTGGGGGAAAAGTCCATTTAATATTCAAAAGAGCCATTTATTTGATGATGCAGTGACTAAGTTTTTCTCTGTTGGAAGCTATTTTTTTTTATTAAAACTCAGGGAATTCTATGAGTACCAATTTTGTTCATTAAAGAGAGTATTTGAAACCATACTTTTCACATGGAAAATAATTCATATTTTGTAAGATTTTTTTGTTATAATAAAATCTGTTAAAAGCTTGGTAAATAAGTTTCTCAATTATAAAACTGTCTTTATTATAAAGATTATGTTTATTAAATAAAATGTGTCAAATTAATTCAATGTATCCTTCAAAAGTCTATTAAATACTCAATTCCCTATCTGTTTCTTTTGAATTCTTTAACAATTTCTTCTGTGTTACTTCTCATTCCTTAAATTGAATAAGAATTTAAACGTCCCCATCTTCTTTTGCTTGCCAGTTAAAAGACTTCTATCAAGGAAACATCATTTGAAACTTAGTTTTCTGGTGTCATTTGGATTTGTAACTGAATTTCAGGCTATCATTAGTTATGGAGCAGGAAAATACATAGCAAGCTTTAAAAGATGTTTGTTTTCATCCAGCTTTCCAAGGTGCAAAATCTCAATGGCCAGGCATTTGACCTTAATTATAAGTATACCCTCCAAGAAGTTTTCTTTTACTTAGAATCAAGTCATGAAAGTTAAGTTTTCCCATTATTAACTGTGACTCAGTAAAGAAAAACTTTGGGATCTCATATAGCAAATCCTCAAAGTTATATGAGAATGGGAGCAGGAGTTAAATCTCTTTTAAAAAGAAGAAATTGATTATAGAAAATATCTTTTCTACTGGTGCAAAATCTAGGTACAATCAAAGTATACCAGGACATATTTCAGCTGGATTATGAAAGAATTAAATAGCAGGGCTATCTAGTTCTGGTACCTGCTGCTGCCATTGTTATGTAGACTCATTTTAGGCAGGAAAATTAATTCTTCCCAGAGCAGGTGTAGCAATTCTAAGGAGATTGAGGTTAGAATTTAGTGTGGAGTCTTAAGATATTACAGACCACATATCTTTCTCCTGAAAGGACTTTAAGCCAAAGTGTGTTCTATACAGTATTTTACATCCTATTCCTGGCCATTGTACTATGAAGTTTAAAAGTTACCTTTTTGGGGACTATAGCTTAAACATGATTATACAGTACAGGGGTATGGAAGAAATACTCCACACTCTCATTATACCAGTGCACCACTCACCAAAATGAACAGCACATTCAGATATATTAGAATGTGAAGTAATCGGAAACCAATGTGAAATATTTATGTATAATGAGTACAGCCTAACACAAAAACATAATTTGGGGAACATTATAAGAAGTTATCTTGCCCTGGCTGGTGTGGCTCAGTGGATTGAGTGTCAGCCTGCGAACCAAAGGGTCGCTGGTTCGATTCCCCAGCTGGGGCACATGCCTGGGTTGCAGGACAGCTACCTGGTAAGGGATACATGAGAGGCAGCCACACATTGATGTTTCTCTCCCTTTCTTTCTCTCTCCCTTCCTCTCTGTCTAAAAATAAAATCTTAAAAAAATTAAAAATAAAAGTTGTTCTCAAGTTTGGACAAGAAGCCACCTATTTCATAGTTTGTGTAAGACAGGCATACTAGACAGATGACAGACTTGTTGCATGTGCATCTCAATTGGGAAAAAGTAATACATAATCTGAAATTTAAGGCCATAAGGACTTGGGATATTTGAGATGAATTATTTGAAATATCAGCCAAGAAATTACTTAGTTAATAATATGGGAAACTATGATATGGTTGTAGAATATCCAATATATAAAATAAAATTTGAAAATGTTTCTTTTTGTGTCATATTTTCATACAGTATCATTTTTGAGAAAAAAATAACTAAGCCTCATTGTAAATTTCACCTGAAAATGAATCAAAAGAGAAAGACTTTAAGGAGAAGTCAAGGCACTCAATTGAAGCCTCCTGTTTTGGGTTAGAGGTTCAGGGCTCATTGAGTAGGAAAATGTGATGTTTCTTGGAATAACTAATCACACCAAAGGGTGGACTGCTTCCTTTTTTTAAATATTTGATGCAAGGAAGACAGATATCTCTTTTCTCTATGAAGATGGTATTACTAATTAATGAACCAGGCTTTGTCTTACACCAGGAAACAATCACATGCTCATTAATAAGGATACCTCTGTTAGCAAGAACTGTCTCATCCATAAATGGCTGAAGGTGGGAACCAAACGCATGAAAATGAATTGGATGTAAGATAAGTTCAAGATCCTTGAAATGTAAGTGAGCAGCAAAAGGGATGGTAATCTTGGAATACAAGCAATAACTGTACTAGACCTCCAAAACCATCTTTGAACAGATAGATAAAGTGCTAGGAGCACATGAATTCACAACCATATGTGAGGCTAAAGGCCTTAGATGAGACCAAAGGGTGAGGTCTGATGTGGAGCGATTTCATATAAGCCATCAGAAGACCCACTAACAGTGCGCCCTCACATATGGGTCTCTATTCTATTGGTCACTTGTCTTGATCGTACAAAAGAGAAAATATAAATCTTTTTCAGATTCAGCTATTGAAAATGGTCCAATTGTATCTTGAGTATAATGTGTCAGAGATCTCCGAGGAAACTTTGCTTTACGTTTACTGATGGTTTCATCGGGAACAAATCTCTCTCTTTTCCATATATTAACAGCTTACACTTAGTGTAAATTTTGTTACTTTAATATCTTATTTGGGATAAGAGGCGAGCTGGTTGTTGTTATTTCAGCATTCCATAAATTATTCACCATAGTGAAGTACTGGAAAAAAACCTAAAAGCAACCTCGTTAGGTGAACATAGCAGCACAAAAGGCTCTAAATTTAATTACCTTCGTACACTATGTTTTCTCAATTGTACTGTATTCTACCTTATTGATTTATTTAATGCGTGCTTATATTTTGGTTTCTGTATCTGATTATATTTTTAGGAGACAATAATGCTTTTTCCTTGGTAGCAGTGAAGATGATCAATGTAACTGAGATTTGGAAATCAAATGCTCTCTCTTCTGTTCTCTTCCTTCTATTATTTTACATTAGTCATCATGTAAGATTAAATATTCTTTAGAATATGACTTGGGTATAATTTTTCCCTGTCAGATAAAAGACTGTTCATTCTTGAAGTTCAATTTTTGTGACAAAACAGTATTTCAACTGATTTACTTTTCAACTCTGCTATAATTGACAAGGTTTGTCTAACTCTTGAGGAAAAGCTCTTTTGTAATTCTTTTGTATGAAAATATTGAATAATAAAAACGTGCCTGGAAAACATTTCCTGCCCCCAGCCCATCACATAGTTTTTCCCTTTCATTAAAAAAAAACAAAGGGGTCCTGGCTGGTGTGGCTCAGTGGATTGAGTGCCAGCCTGCAAACCAAAGGGTCGCTGGTTTGATTCCCAGTCAGGGCACATGCCTGGGTTGCAGGCCAGGTCCCCACTAGGGAGTGCACAAGCGGAAACCACACATTGATGTTTCTCTCCCTCCCTACCCCTGCCTCTAAAAATAAATAAATAAAATCTTTAAAAACAAAGCAAAAGGGGCTCTGAAATGCAAACTCCATTTTTTTAAATGCACCAGAGGAAAACCGCTATCCTCTATCTTGTTAGAGTATCCTCCTCTCTCTTATTGAATCCAGTGAACGTATTCCATTCCTCATCAGATTTGCTCTCTTCTGCATTCCGCACTCTTGCTCACTCACAGCCCCTCCTTCCACAGATCCTTCTTCTTGGCTTATGTCATGCCACAATCTCTTGGGCTTTCCTGTGTCTCTTTATTTCTCTTCAGTCTCCTTTGCTGGTTCATTTTCTCCTGCTCCTTCTTTAAATATCTGCATTCTTCAGGGCTCTCTTCTTACTTTCCCAGCTCTTCTATCGCATACAGTATAGCTAAGTCTTTAACAGCACAGGCTGTGTAAACTGACCGCCCGGGTTTAATTACATGCTTTAGTTTTCAACTGCTATCTAACAAATTACCATAAACTTTGTGGCCTAAAATGACACTCATTTAGTATCTCACAGTTCTGTAGGTCAGAAGTCTGTGTGGAGTTCATCTAGGTCCTCTGCTCTGGCCGATATCAAAGTTTCGAGTTGGTCTAAGGCCTCATCTGAGGCTTGAGGTGTCCTTTCAAGCTCACTCGTGTTGGCAGAATTCCATTTACTGTGGTTGTAAGGTTGAGAGTTGTTGATGACTTTTGGCCAGGGACTGTACACGCATGGCTGGGAATGTTAGAGACCAGCTTAGAATTCTGCCTATTGTACCCTGTAACCTTTTCCTAGCTGTGTGAATTTGGGCAAGTTGTGTAATTTATCTGTGCTTTGGTTATTCTCAGCTTTAAAGTGGGATAAAAATAAAATATTACTTATGGGATTATTATAAAGATCAATTGGATTGGTACATGTAAAACCCTAGAAGGTCTTAATACATAGTAAGAGCCTGCAAATATCCATTTGGCATTATTTAATTTATTTCCCCTCATAGATACCGCATGTACTCCCATTGCTTCAATGTTACTGATATTCCTATGACTTCCAAATGTATAAGTCTAATCAAGATCTCTTTTCCAACTTTAGGCACTTAAAATATCCTACCTCACATCTCTACTTAAATTTGTAACAGCAATCCAAGTACAGTTTGTCCAAATCTAAACTCATGATTTCACTTGCAAACTGGATCCCTTCTAATGATTTTTATCACAGTAAATAGGGCCCTTTCATGGAGTCTTTTATGCTTTACAATTTCCTTGTCCTTTTCTACCATTCATTCATTCATTAAAAATTTTTTGGAGTATCTACTATATGCAAAGCATTGTGGCAGAGGATGTAACAGCGTAAAACAAATACAGATTTTCATAGAACTTACACTCAAGTGAGAGACACAGATTATACTCTATTCCCCCAAAACTATTAAAACAAGCCCTTTTCTCAATCTCTTCAGTGACTCAAGTCAAAGTCACTATCTCTCTTTCCTGGAATTGGTTCCTAACTTTACTCTTTCTCTACTTTCTCTTCCCCTCAACAAAGATACCCTCTTCAAGATCTTATTAATTCACTCTTTTGCATAAATGCTTTCATTGGCTTCCTGTACTATGTAAGATAAAAGCAAACCTACTTCATAGTCTGCCATGGCCACACCTAACCTCTCTAACTGTATGCACACCCCACTCAGTCCTCCATTTCTGTTTTAGCCGTGAGGGTCTTCCTCCTTCCCACTCATCAGTGCCACTCTGCCTCATGCCTCAGCACTGCACCTACCAGCCCTTCTTAAATGGGCATTATCTCGCTTTCCTGCTCTGTCTTTGCCTGATATCCCTCATCTAAAATGTTATCCCCTATGAAAGTCTCTCCTGATTTCTTTTGACTAAACCAGGATCCCCACTACACTCAAAGTACTATGAGAATTTTCTTCATGACATTTAATATAGTATAGTTATGTACCAATCTGCATCATTATTTGATTAATATCTGCCATCACACTGGGGGAGGGGCACGATTCAGCCATATGAAAAGTAGATCTTACAATTGTGCTTTGTTTCTGAAGGAACATGGTATTTTAAAGGTAAATGCTATTCTTAGAATGTGCATTTGATGGGACAAGCTTCTTATATAAATACCTCTGTGTCAATTTAGACCAAGGTTACCCTGCTAGTATTTAGAAGGGAACACATTTATGGCCATGAGGGTTACTGAGGACGTGAGCAAGAATGTGAAAAAGTGTTCTACAAACTATAA
This sequence comes from Mormoops blainvillei, assembly GCA_004026545.1. Taxonomy (NCBI): domain Eukaryota; kingdom Metazoa; phylum Chordata; class Mammalia; order Chiroptera; family Mormoopidae; genus Mormoops; species Mormoops blainvillei. Next base: position 56,946 of record PVJD01008028.1, on the reverse strand, counting down.
AACTCAACACAGAATTTTTGTTGCTGTTTTTGTTGTTAATATCACAGAAACATCAGTTTATCTAAATACTTGAGCTAGGTTGAATTTGATCCACTTGATTGCATGCAAATACTTTATTTCCTCTACCAAATGTTTCAGGTCTACCTGTTTATTTTTCTTAAATTTACATCTAAGTATGTATACATATTACCATGCTGTACATCTATTAATATGTGTACAGACATATGGAATATGTCCAGAGGTATCCAGCCCTATAATATGAAAAACAGAGGTGTTTATTGAAGAAGATACAAGATAAAAGAAACATTGTACATAGGACAATGACACCTCAGTCCCCTTCAAAGTAGGCACCTTGGGACCTCACACAGTTCTCCCAATTGCCATCAGCTGTCCCATTGTTTTTGGCTGAATTTCACCAACAGTCTGAAATCTCTTCACATTCAAAGGTGATTCTAGTTTTGGGAAAAGCCAGAAGTCACAGAGTGCCAAATGTGGGCTGTAGGGGGGCTGAGTCACCTGGGTGATTTGATGTTTTGCCAAAACACTCTGCAGGAGACGTGATGCATGAGCGAGCACGTTGTCATGATGAAGCTGCCAATCACCAGTTGCCCGCAGCAGCAGCCTTCTGAATCATCTGAATTGTTTCCAAGGAGAAATGTTCAAGCTTAACACAAAATTCGATGCAGATTTGTTGCTCTACTTCCTAAGTAATTTTCAATGAGACGATCACATAGCACACATGCTCACTCAACAGGGTCTATTGCCCCCACTGACTAGTACAGTGAAATCATTGTTCATACATGCGTATTTCAGTCCACTGTCCTTGGCTGCCAGGTTACATCGAAGTCGTGCCATCCATGCTCGTTATATTAACAATGGCTGGACTTTTTCTGGACAAGCCTCGTACATAGTTTATGTATAGTGTACATGGTGTATATGGTGTGTATTCAGGCTCCTCTAAAATAAATTCAAGTTTCATGTTCAGCATCATAAAATGGGTATGGCTCAGTAGTGTTATTATGGATTTACCTGAGACGTTAATTTTCAACACAGTTCAATAATGCTGAATAAGATGATGTTTCAGATATAAACTATCAATTGCCTTTACAAGCCACAAAAATGTCAAATTCCTTTATCTTAAAAGTTTTATAGATGGCGTAAATGTATTTTACAAATGTGCCAAAATTATCTGTCATGTTCAAAACTACAAATATAAACTTCTACTTGATTAAAGTATAATTTATTATAGAAAATATTAAGAATCATTGCTAAAAGTAGACACCTCTTTAAGTCAACTGACTATAATTTTATCATTATTGATTTATAGATACCCACTTTGGATCATTTCTGAAGCTGAACTCAGAGCATTAAGGTAAGATGTTTATTTGGGGTAGAAGAGTGTGTGTGTGTGTGTGTGTGTGTGTGTGTATGTGTGTGTTTGTGTGAATGTTTTCATTTTAAGCAATAAAATTATGTGGCAAAATTGTACCTAATGGAATATTCAAACATATTTCTAGTTACTGTGCTCCTAGAAAATTTCTGGTTCATGAAAAACACTCAACAATATCAGTTCCATTTTATCTTTTCATAATATTTTTCAATTATAAAAAATATCAAAACCTATGATAAACTGTTTGATGAGTACTTATTAAATAACCTCTCAGTATTCACTCTGAAAATACCCATACAATAAATCACTGTGCAAATACACAGAGCAATTAAAGACAAATTAATACTGAATAGTTTGGTGCTCAATATTGCTAATTTAGCAGAAATAAGTGATCAAATGTGGTATGGTGTGAGGGAGACATCTCATTGAATTAATAATAATAATAATGTCAACAGCATAATAATACTATTTACTTAATGTTATAATTCACTGTACTACACATTTTATATATGCTTTATGTCATGCAATCCTTAAAATTTCATAAAGCAAATGTATTATTATTATTGTTATTAATCTCATTGTGCAATGAAAAAAATGTTGCTTGTCTAAAGTTATATAGCTGATAAGTGGAATACTCACAAGCTGAAATCTAACACCCAAGTTCTGGTTTCCTACCACAGTCTTAAACTTCCTTGAAAAGACAAGTGATAAGAGCACTTTGTGAATTTTGGATTGAGGAGATAATGAGAAGGGAACATTTTGCTCTATGAAGACCACTAACAGAAGCATGAAAGATGATGAAATAGTTATGCACTGTCCAAAAGTGACAAGTTGGAATGAAGAGCATTTGAGGAAAATGTAATAAAAATTGTACAGCTAGAGCAGACCAAGGTTGCAAGGTTACAGGCATATTTTGGTGGATAAAATTGATTGTTCTAGTTTCATCACCAATGTCCTCCACCAGAAAACTACTAAGTTAAATTTTTACTATTGTAGTTGAGCAAAAGAATCACAGTTTGGTCAGGGTATCAGTTGTTTTAAAATTAACAGCAACAACAAAAATACTAGAATTAGGAGAGGTCATTGAAAAGTATCTAGTCCGGTCAAGGCATGAAGTGATGGCCTAATCCTGATAGAAGCAGTAGAAATAGGGAGGCATACTATTGCCAGAGACAGGAAAGCAAGCAAATATGACAGTTCTTTATGATAGACTGGGTAAAAAAAATACAGGAAAAGGAAGGACAGAGATGATCTTAAGTTTGTTCCTGTGGAAAAAAGGAAAAAAATCAAATGTTTTTTGTTAAAGAATAGAATGAGTTTGGTTTCTCTATTTTGCATTGGAAATGTTGATGGAGGCTTAACATTCATATATTCTGTAGGACATAGTAAGTTAAAAAAAAAGGTGAAGATTGTGTTCTAATTTTATTAACTGTATCTATTAAAGACTTTAGAGTGGTTGGTTTACTATGAAAGGATGAGTATAGCCCTGCCCCATGTGGCCTTGTCTCACAGAATGAAAGGTCACCTGTTCAATTCCCAGTCAGGGCATGTGCCTGGGGTGTGGGTTCAGTGTTCAGTCAGGGCACATGTGAGAGGCAGCCCATCAGTGTATTTCTCTCACATTGATGTTTTTCTCCCTCTCTTTCTCCCTCCCTTCCACTCTCTAAAAAACATATAAACAAATGAAAGAATGAGTATAGAAATAGAAATACATGACTAGTTTTAAACACCATTTTCAGTTAAACATTTTAAAAATGAAATGTAGCTATATAAGATTGAGGAGTATATGTCAGGTGATGAAACATGTATAGTAATCTTGATTTCTATGCCTAACTAAATCTTCAAAGATTTTGTTTGTTTGGGATTTGTTTATTTCTTTGTTGGATAATATAATGTTGATTTTTAAAAGTAAGTAAATGGAAAACATTTATTTTAAGTGCTGACAATGTTACTTCCCTTACTTTAAGCGTTTTTTTTTTTTGTTTTGTTTTCTGTTGGACATTATCATTATCCTGTCAACAATGCTTCAGGTAAAATACAGTTTAAAATCAATTTTATTTCAGAGTCAAAACACTCATTTATTCACTGTGGAATGAAACATGAATGTGATAAATAGGGAGAGAAAGAGAGAAGGGAAACTCTGCCTAGGCTATAGGTCACTTTACTTGGAGTGATGTTTCGGTAATACTGCTTACAATACTGTAACATTTTTATAATACTATCACAGTTTTTTCCAATAGAAAAATAGAGGGTAAAATTATATGTGCTACAGAATTATAACCTTCTTATATTTTCCTAAACATCTTTACTCAGAGTAAATTTTCAAATACTTGTTCAGTAGGTAAATCCGATGCTAAATTATGGTCCTACTACAATATTTTTAGTAGGTGTGACTTATCGTTTCAAGATGTTCCTAGTCTAATAAAAATGTGTAAACAAATTATTACAGTATAGGCCCTTGTTGTGGAAGCACAGAGAATGAGATTACTTCTTCTGATGGAGTGGATCGAGATTTACTTTTCTTTCAACTGTAGTGGATATACAATATTATATTAGTTTAAGGTGTACAGCATAGTGATTAGAATTTCTATAATTTCTGAAATGATCACCCCAATAAGTCTAGTGCCCATCTGACACCATACATAGTTATTTTAGTTGGTCATCAAGCAAATATGGATCTTTAGTTTATAAATATGAGAGAAGATATACTTTCTAAATTTATATTTGAGCTTAATTATGTTTATTGAAAATATAAAAGCAGTATAAAGACTACAATGGTAGGCTTTGAATTTCTTAGAGTTTGATTCTCAGAGACAATTATTCCTTCTGCATTAAGAGTATGGAGGAGAGTATATAGTGCTATCAATATATTTTTAGAAGACAGGGATTTAAAGTGTGAAACATATGACCTGTGGCCTGCTACTTGTCTTGACATTGGTGCCATCAAGAATGGTACTTGTCAAATACATTTAGGTGTTTAGGGGAAAAGCTATTACATTGGTAACAGTTTTACTTAAGGTTTAAAGTCCTTGTTGTATAGGCAATGAAGTGTATTATTTCAATTTTTAAGAATACATTTGGGTAGGTTTAAAAATATATGGAGAGTTCCCTTTCTGGCAGCTGTTAAAATCTCTAAAAACATAACACTTAAAAAATGCTTTTCTGAAATGATAAGAAAGAATCCAAAAAGGACAAAAACAAAGTGAAATCAGCAACCCTGAGGTCAGCAAGGGCAAAGCTGGGAACAGAAGATGAAGCCTGTGGCTAGCCAAGTTGGAGCCTTATAAAAGAATCTCTGATAGAAGCAGGGTCCTTAATGACAACACTCCAAGACTAAGGGTCTAACAAGAAATAAACCTACCCCTGAGGAGGCACATGAGAGAAACATGCCTGTCTAGACTTTACCATCGAGTAGAGAAAAATAAGTGTCTAAGTGCTCAATTATAGGAGCTCTTTAATTTTAAAAATACACACTTATTTTGAAAAACTTGGAAGAATGAAAGAAATAGCTCATAACTTCATATCTCATAGAAAAACTTTTGTTAACATCTTGAGAAATTTCAGAGCCATAGTTCTACTTCATCTTATATGGTGTTTCATCTTGAAACACTCCATGCCATAAATTCTTCAAAAAAACATTATTTTAATGTTATACCATATGTGTAATTATGCCATTTCTCATGGTTACATAGGTTCTTTTTAATGTCCTAATTAATACAATTTTATTGTTAATATCTTTGTAATGTCTCCATATTTATGTATATTTTGCTAGAAAATATGCTATGGACAGTTGTGAGATTTTACTTTTTAAATTTACACTCTTGATATTTGCTACTTTAACATTTCTTGACCAACCTAATCTTGAAATACAGCCTCAGACCCATGACGTATAAATCCATTATTTTGCTGAAGTCCACACCTGAGTGCTGCCCAGGACTCTTGTCAAGAGCATGCACTTCATGTGCTGGGTGAGCCTAGCGGCTGCATGGCCCTCAGTGCTCAGCTTCCGTGTTCTCTCCTCTCCACAGTCCACGTTACCCACAAATCCCTCTTTACTAGACAGTGTTCTGATAAATGAATAGATGTCCTAACACCAAACTGCTCTTTCACCCCAAAGACTATTCTTTTAATTTTTTTGGAACTAGAGTTGCTGGGATTCTATTTATTATTTAGCACCTATGGCCACATGGATATATTTTTTTCCTTTATGCTCTTTGTTTGTTAGATTTGGCATCAGAGCAGTAGTTCTAGGTTTATAGGATGAAAATTGTAGCCTAAATCATGTTGTATAGAATACAATGCAAACATGGAAAAATTAAAGTCAAATATAACAGTAAATTGCCATTATATAACACAATAGCTAATATTTTCAATGACAGAATCAGTACCCAAGCCTATTGCAACAATTATAAAAATAAGCTCAAACCAGCAAGATAAAATATTTCCTATATAAATATAAAATTCCTCTATTAAACTTGAAAATATAATTGTAGAAATGTGGGGTAATAGGAGTCTGACTTGACACCAATTCATATAAATTAAATAATTATAAGTTTAGTAAGAGAGGTGTTATATGCACCCCAGAGTGTGCCAGCTACTGATGTCAGATTATACTGCATTTGTGAAACAAAAAAAGGGAGACATTTCTCTCACCATGATTCAGAGATTCTTTCACAGGGGCAAATTCTAGGATATGACAGACTTGTACAATATGTATGACTCCTGCTCTTAAGACCTACCTCCCACTGGTCTTTGGCATTTGCCATACCCAGTCGATGTCCTTTGCTGCCTCTGAAGGCTAACAGAGATGAACTTCAGGAGCCAGTGAGTCTCCTCTGCAGCTCCCTGAGGTGAGCATCTTATGGTTAGGAAGCCGCATTGCCCTCTTATCCCGAGTGAGCTGTTACCACCTCTATGACAGTATCACTTTGTTCTACCAGGATACCTCATACAAGACTTTGGTCCCCAGGGCAGAGCCTCCAACTGCAGTCCGTGGATGACCTAAACGAGTGGGAAACTCGTGGTTCTCTCTGTGCATCACCGAGTCTCACAGGAAGTGAGTGTGGACTTTGTCCTCTTTTCCCTGTCTATACTTTTTTGGCATCTCACAAATGACCAGTCCCCAGGCCCTGGCAGCACTGGAAAACTCTGCTGCTCAGTAATCTGCAAGCCAGAGAGTCAGCACTCTGTGTTCAAAATCACGTGCCAGTCTCGAGGGACAGTTTTCTGTCTACCTCTCCTCCCCTCAACAGAAGAGGGGAGCAATGTGTATCTCTTATTTCTCCATAAACCCTTCTCTCTAACTCTTTCTGAAGTTTCTTTTAAAGTTTATTCTGTGTTAAAAGATCCCTAAAATAATATCTTCCTATTTCCTAACAATGATCTAAATGCAAACTTAAGGGAGGTTTCTTTGCAACAATTAAGGACTGGACTGTTTTTCTCAGCCACCCAGAGAAGCATTGCCTCCACAGAATCCAGCCTTTATTTTTTTAGACACATCTTGTGAAAAAGGCTTCTCACTAGCCTATGGCTGAGGTTAAGGAGGAACATTTTCCTCAAATCTTTAGTTTATATTGTTAAAACCATTTTTATTCCTTATCATAGCTAGAAATAATAATTTTCTACACTTTTAAGTGCTATATTTGACAAATTTAGAATTATTTGCACATATTGATGCATATGGTATATGATATGACAAACCAGTAGTTTTTCAACTGGTTCATTTTTATATTTTTACAAATGAAAATGTGGTCATTAAATCTTTTTCTATTGAGGTATAAAATGTGATCATTTTAAAAATGGCATTTAGTTATCTTTGATTTTGCTTCAATCCATGGCATTGTATTACCTCCAGAAGCGGTTTATCGTCTCACCGTAGTTGTAAGGAGAGGGAGGATTATAGCTCACTTCAATTACCTTTCAGTACATCCCCGACTTTGTTCAAGGGTGTGGAGTTTCCGGAGCTCAGCTTACTAATGCTCGTTGCGACCAGAGTTCATCTGTTTTCCCTGGCAGGCCGGTTAGACTGCACATGGGAACTGACTTTTCCTTTTGAGATAGGGACACTCACTGATTTAGTCATCACATTAGCTCAGGGATACATTTGATAGGAACAGAGAAATACAAGGACATTATTTCTTTCTTTGATATTATAATCATATACCTATATTTAATTACTCTGACGTCTGTTACATTTGTTTACACACATACCCATTTTGAACTTTCATAAATGTCTGTGAAGTAGATAGTTTGTGCAGGCTGACAGAGTACTCGTAGTGGAATTACGAGATAATACAGATACTACTTTGTTAAGATATAAAAGAATTGACTCTGAAAATGTGCTACATATCATAAAATAACCTACCCACACTGGTAATAGTTGGTGATTCATCAGTGAGAGAGAGGGTTACATTAGTGAAGGGCGATGATAAACGACATAAAATGTGGTTGCATCCATCAAATATTACATAATCCACACAAGAGGATGAAATTAATATGAAGAATTACTAGAAATGTAAGTGTTAGGGTGTGAGGTGCTGACCGTGGAAATTCGGAGAGGGCACAGTTGAGGACCACGTGTTAGGAGAATGATACCTGGAGAAAACAGCCTGTGAGCTGCGCTTTGGGCAGAAAGGAGACAGAACTGGGCTCAGCTTTCGGCTCCTCCATGCGCCGTTTGTATTTTCTTGAAACATTATTTAACCTCTTTGAATCCGATGTGGATATTATGGTAAAAACAAGGGGGCAATGCCTAGTTTCAATTCAATTCAAAAGTTGTGGGAATTAAATAAAATGTTTTATATAAAATAATTAGAATGCTTGGTAAAAAGAAAAACATTTAATCCCTATCATTCGTCTGTCTTCTCTTCTCTTTGACACAGGTGAAGTAGGGATGTGTGAAAGAAGGAAACTAAAGCACTGGAAGGCAGGGCAGGGGAGATGTTGTACACCGGAGCAGCGAAGTAGGAGGGAACAGAGTAGGTGCCGAGAGTACTGAAGACACAGGCTTATCTGTAGAGTAGTGGAAGCAACATAGTCTTAATTTCCAAAGACATCCCCTACATACTTTCTATCTTGATTTACAATTAATAGTCATATTTCTTGTTTAATTGTGGGGTCTTGATTGCTTTTGTTTTGCTTTTTTTTTTCATTGTAGCTGTTTGTTTTTACTCTCCTGAAACCTTGGTAAAGTTTCTTGCGTATTGACACTTAGGAACGATGATTTATTTGTGTATTCATTAAATAAATATTTATTTAGCAACTACTTTGTGAATAAATAAATTCAGGTGGTATAGGAAATGTGAAGCCAGATCTTGAAACACATAGGAGGTGGATATCAAATTTTGAAAGTTATAGGATCGAAAATAATGTGTTTTGAACTATACAAAAAATGTTAAATGTAAACTGTAATTTAAAATATTTTCAGTTAAAAATAATAAAACAATTTAAAATTTAAAAAAAGAAAACAATGTCTTTTCTTTCTCTTCTGCTCTTCCTTATGCTCCATTCTCGACCATTCTTTTTTCTTTTCCTTTACAGTTTACATTCAATATTATTTTGTATTAATTTTAAGTGTATAGCTTAGCGGATAGACAATCATATACTTTACAAAGTGTTCCCTCTGTGATTTCAAGTACCCACCTGGCACTATACAAGTACATAGTTATTACGGTATTATTGACTATAATTCCTATGTTGTACTTTACATCCCTGGGTCTGTTTGGTAACTAGCCATGTGTACTTCTTAATCCATTTTCCTTTTTCACTCAGTCCCCAACTCCCCACCTCTTGGGCCACTATCAGTCTATTTTCTGTATCTGTGGGTCTGGTTCCATTTTATTTATTTGTTTACTATTTTTTAGATTCCACATATAAATGAAATCTTGTTATTTGTCTTAATCTGACTGACTTATCCACTTAGTCTAATACCCTCTAAGTCCATACATAGTGTTGCAAATGGTAAGATTTTATTTTTTTATGGCCAAGTAGCATTCCATGGTATGCGTACTACCTACCACTGTTTTATCCACTCATCTACTGATGCGCACTCAGGTTGCTTCCATATCTTAGTGATTGTAAATAATGCTGCAATGAATGAAGGGGTGGATTTATTCTTTCAAATTAATGTTTTGAGTTTATTCAGGTAAATATGCAGAAGTAGAATCACTGGGCCAGAGGGCAGTTTCATTTTTAATTTTTTTGAAATAACGCCGTACTGTTTTCCACAGTGGCCACAGCAGTCTGCATTCCCATCAACAGTGCAGAAGGGTTCCCCTTTCTCCACGTCCTCGCCAGCACTTGCTGTCTGTTGATTTATTGATGATAACCATTCAGACCAGTGTGAGGTGGTATCCCTTTGTGGTTTTAAATCAGATTTTTCTGATTAGTGATGTTGAGCATCTTTTCATATGTCCATTGGCCATCTTTATGCCCTCTTTGGAGAAGTGTCTATTTATGTCCCTGCCCATTTTTAAATTGCATTTTTGTTTTGGAGTTGATTTGTTTGAGTTCTTTGTAAATTTTGGATACTAACTTTTTATCTGGTGTGTCATTGGGAAAATATTCACTTCTATTTAGTAGGTTGTCTTTTAAAAATAAAAATAAAATAGGACTACATCAAGCTAAAAAGTTTTTGCACAGCAAAGGACCATCTACAATTCTTTAAATAGAATAAGCCAAGCTCTGTTATTCCTAAGTGCCCCTTTCACAAGGCTTCCTCTTCCTGAAATAACTCCCTTGTCCCCCACCCTATCCATATGGAAAGTATCTACTCTGTTCCAACACTCAACTTAATGAAAACTTCCCTGACCTCCTTCTTCCTTACCTTCTCAGGGAAATTATACCCGTCAACCCTTGCTGCTTCCTCTAATTAAGTCCTTATTTTTATCATCATACCTATAACACATTATTGCTTCTGCTGTTCACATCTATGCCTATTAGATTAGAAATGTGAAAACTGGATGGGGGTGGAGAAAGGAGCAATCTCATAGGAACAAATTTTGATCATTTCTTTTACACATATCTAATAAATGTCCCACAATTCAGAATTTTTACCTAGATGCATGTAAAATGAGAAAATATTTAAAACCTTGACAAAATAAGAGATTTCATTCAATATCCCTATTATTGCACAATAGGAAAATATGCTCTTTGAGCAATGCTTTTCATAAACATTTTTTTAACTATGCCTGTTAGAGCGACTTTATTTTTGTGTCACTGAAGTGCTCTGAGAGTAATGCCTGGGTGAGAGGATGAACAAAACACAAAGACCAGTTTGTTTTTATATCTAAATAGTGGATTGTTGGCAAAGAGTTGTGCCAGCCAGTACAGAGTGGAATAGTGTTTTATTCCTCTCAAGAGAGATGAGTTGCTGAATAGCCTTAGTTCCTGCTGTTTTATAGCCTCTGCCCCTTGAAATGGAACAACTGGGCTTTTTTTCTTCAGCGGATGGAGAGAAAATATATCGTTTAAATAAAATAACTCATCAGGGGGCCAAAGGGTGTAAGGGGGTTAAATGTTAATGGAAAAAATGCAATATAGAAATAAAAAGAAGAAATTTAACAACAGCAACAAAATCCAAGTCATAATATCATCATTAAAAATGTGCCCTCCCTGGTATTTTATCCACATGATATATTGCTAAAAATTTTTAATATCTTATTTGTTAAATGTTCAACTTTTAGTGAATCATATCATTATTAAAACAAAGAATGGGCAGTTTGCCAATATGTTACACTTTAAAAGTATTGTTCCTTCAAGTGAAGTGAACCGTGTGTTACATCATTAATAAAACAATTATTTAGTACTTTTTGTTGGTAGATTTAGTAAATTCAACAAATGCCTCTTGAATCCCATGATGAAAAGTTTGTGTAGGTGGTAGAAATAAAAGAAAACATAGTCCCTGCAATCAAAGTATGCTCAATAAAAATTAGCACATGTACAGAGAATTATAACACAGGAGGGATGCAAGAAAGTTACAGTGACCATGAGAACAAAAAAAGGGAAGTACTTCCCGTGAAGATGAAGACTTCACAAAGTGATGAAAATTGAAAAATGAGACTCACCTTTAAGGAAAGAAGAATTACAAGAGAGAAATTGAGTTGAATAATGGAGAAAAATACTAAGGGAAATTTTGCTTTTTGTTGTGTAGATATAAAGCAGTTGTGATGGTTAATTTTATGTATCACCTTGGCTAGGCTATAGTGCCCAGCTATTTAAATAACCACTAATCTATATATTACTATAAAGGTATTTCGTAGATGTGGTTAGCATCTAAAATCAGTTCACTTTAAGTAACATAGATTACCCTCCCTAATGTAGGAGGGCCTCACCCAATCACTTGGAGGCTTTAAGAGAAAATAGTGAAGTTTCTCAGAGAAGAAGAAATTATGCCTGAAATCTGCAGTATGAACTCCTGCCTCATTTCTAGCCTCTGGCTGGTCTTAGGGATTTCTTATTTGCTGGCTTCCCACTCACACTCCAATTTCTTAAAATAAATCTCTTTGAATATTTAAACATATATATTTATGTTTATATGTATAGACTACATATCAATATATATAGTCTGAAAGTGTATGTTCTATGTATTATACATATTTTTGCTCTACATTACATATATTCTATATAGTATATATATATATTTTCTATATAATATACACATATATGTATTCTTTTGGTTTTATTGTTTTTCTAGAGAACCCCGACTGAATCAAGGGTTATTAAAAATTTTAAAGAAACTACATTTATTAATTTTCTGGCTGACATTGAGTCATAATGTTAAGCTTTCATTGACCAGTAATTTGTGCCAGTTTTATGATACATGCTATTGAGTAAACAGAAGCATAAAATATAGTGCCAGTTTTAGTGGTTTTTCTGCAATAATAATGAACAATTTTTAGCATTCTTGTGTGGCAGACAATGTGCTAAGGTTTTTTCCAAATTCTTTTATTAAACCAATCAATGCACCATTGTTATGACATAGCTATTATTAATTTAATTATTACCTTTCTAATTTGTCAGAAGAATGAACTGAATTTACAGCTAACGTCTGGCCCAACACCAAACTCCAGGACACAGCATATAAAACATTATATATTTAACCACTAAAATCTTCTCCTAATGAAAAACATTCAAGTATGGTCAATGACCAGTTAGCAGAACAGAATTACACTTTCGAATACATAAAAAAGAAAGCATAAGCAGCCATTTTTGTTACAGAAAAAGGTTGCTAAGAAGGGGAGGCTTCATGGGTTGTAGAAGGAAGCTGATGGCTTAATAAAAATAAAGGAAGTGGCTTAGGTTGTAATTAATGGATCTAAGAAAAGTTAAAATAAACATTGCTTTTTCAAAGCCTCAGATAGTCAACATACACCAGATCTTAACAAACTTACCTCAAACTCTAGGAATAATTATATATAATTATAATTCTATATAATTCTATAAAATATAATTCCAAGATTATCAGTATCAACATGGCCCAGGATCTTGGCAGAAATTCACATTTGGGGGCTTCATTCCAAATCTTATATATCAGCATTTCTTAGAATAGGGCCTAGGAATTTGTGCTTTAAAGCAGGTTTCCAAGTGCTTCATGTCCTGTGGAGTTTGAAAAGCACTGCCCCAGACCAGCAGGGACCAGCAGAGTCTCATGAGGCAAACGTGAGGTTATGTAGGAAAACAGAATGAAGAAATCAAGCTGGAACTCACCAGAATTAATAATGGTTGATGAATGTTCTGTCTTAGGCTGAGATATGAGTTGGAAATCTGGGAAAAAAATAAATTTTAGAGGGACAGAACTTAAGTAGGGTCATAAAGAAGATGAAACTCTCACTTAAGATGAGCTTGATCACAAAGTCAGAATAGGTCACATAGTGTAAACCAAAGAGGTAAGGGTGATATGTGTTAAGGGCCTAAGCAGAATTAAAGGTTAAGGCGGGTATGGTAAGCCAAGGTGGCAAAAATACTGGGCAAAAGAGCAGATATTTTAGAGAGAAACTAAAGGTGTAGACCCTGTAGCCAAAGTTTTGAAGTTGAGTACAAATTATTTGCAAGCAGGTAACCCAGATCTATGAGGCCAACACTATCTTAATTGTTCATTATCCATTCCAACAATCAGAACTATTAATAGCTAATAAAATCATAAAATGTGCCACTGGTTCACTCATCTATGAATTAAAAAGCATCTTGGCATCCTCTATGTGCCAAATACAGTGATAAATAATAGAGATGAAAAAGTAGGGGAGACACATTTGATCTCTGCCATCGGGAGAGTCAGGCATTAAATTAAAAATTATACAAATGCATATTTAATTATCATTACCATAATCACTACCCAGAAAAAGTACATATATTGTGAGAATGTATCACAAGACACCTACCTAGCCTACCAGGTGGACAGGGTAGGAGGATAATCAGGGACATTTCCCAGAAAGAGTTACTTTTAAGCTGATGTGAAGTTAAAGAAAGAACTAGGGGAAAAGAATTCTAGGCTAAGAGAGGTACTGTGCAGAATGTAGGCATTAGGAGAGTATAGGTAAATGGCCAGGGCGACTGAAGTGTAGTGAATGAGAGAAGAATAGCACAAGATGATACAGACCTCCTATGTTCTATTAAAGACATAGAATAACATTCTAATTGCAGTTTTAAAACGCTGGGCAATTTTAATTAATAAGTAATATAATGCTATCCACATTGAATATATAATATTCAATATTATTTATTATCCTTATATTATATATTATTTATATATATATATATTTCTAGGTGCTGTGATAGGGTATTTTATATGGATTACATAGGGAAGTTTTTAGGACATTATTGCAATAATTTAAGCGAGTGAAGCGATGATGATGACCTGTGGCAGGTTAATGGCGATAAGGAGTCAAAGAAGTAGACAGATTGAATGTACGTATTTACCAAGAACAAACCAATGAGCTAGCAGCCATAGATGAAGAAAGGAAATACCACATTTAGGTTTCTAAAATGAGTAGATGAACAGAGACTGGTAATTAACTAGAATAGGAGAGATTGGAGGAACTCAATTTTCCAGAGAAAAGACAAGGGTTCAGCAGTGGACTGCTTAAGTTTGAGACACCTGTTAGTTACTCAAGTGTAAATATATAAAGTAAATGAGAGGACTGATGAGTGTGGAGGTCAAAAAATAAACATTTTGTCTGAAGATGTAAGTTTGGATTCATTATACATGGTAGTTCTTGTTATTAGCATGGATAAAAATACCTAAGAAGAGGCAATGAAATCAGAAGCGATTTCTTATCTTTTAGTCTTTAAAAAAATAATAAAAATGTTGTACTGGAAAAAGAGACTGAAATATATGGACAGAGAAGCAAAAGGCAAAGGAAATGAATTTGTGTCCGAAAAAATCAGTTAAAGAGATGTCCAACTAAGGAGTCAGTAAATGTGTCTCAGAGAACCAGGGGTTCAAAGAATGAGGTGAATGAGACATTCACTACTCTCTATTTTCCTGTACTTATTACATTTTCTTAGTCAATCTCAAATACTTGTGCCCACATCCACTGATTTTTTTTTCAAGCACTCAGCCTAAAAAAATTCTCCCTAAACCCCAACATAAAATATGCATCTTTAAAGAACTGAAAGAAAAAAGAACACCTGTTAATTAAAAATTCTATACCTATCAAAATCATCTCGCTGTAATGCAGACTAGCCCTGACTGGTGTGGCTCAGTGGGTTGGGCATCATCCTGCAAACTGAAAGGTTGCCAGTTTGATTCCCAGTCAGGGCACATGTCTGGGTTGTGGGTGTGGCCCCCTGTTGTGGGAGTGTGAGGGGCAGCTGATCAATGTTTCTCTCACACATCAATGTTTCTCTCCTTCTCCTTCTCCCTCCATTCCCCTCTTTCTAAAAATAAATAAATTTAAAAAAAAAAGAAATGCAGACTAAATACTTTTTTTCACATAAACAAAAGCTAAACAAACTCATTGCCATCAGATCTGTGCTATAAGTAATGGAAAAGGTAGTTCTTCAGGCAGAAGGAAAGTGATGCCAGATGGCGTTTCCTGGAGCTGTGCAATATGGAGGCCCAGACCATCAAAGCCCATATTCCATTCACACTATGTTGAAGACAGAAGCTAAAAACATATGACATAAACTCAAGTGTCATGCTAACTTATCTTTTAACTGCTTATATATTTACAAATGAACTTCATTAAATTAAATTTTATATCTATTATATATATAATATATATGTATAATGTCCCTTGGGTTATTGGAGCATTACTGAAAGAAAACAAGGCATGAGATGGTTGATTGTCAGAATTATTAGATTTGATAAAATATATAAAGTACTTAGGAAAGTGCCTGGCACAAATCTCTATATTTGTGAACCCTAATTATTTGATAATGTATATCAAATAAAATCTATTACCTATAATAAAGTATATTATTTGATGTTTTATACAAATGGATATTTGTAGACACAATAAATCTATTATTGAGTAGTTACTTAACAATGTATACATAATAAACTGTATTACTTCTTAGAATTTGCACTAAGATTACCGGTTTCAGCACATCAAAATATACGATAGGATCATATTTTTTTCAATATATAAATTACTTTAAGTCCCTGATATAAAAGGTTTCTTGCCTCTTAGCATTAAGGAGTTAATGAAAAAAATTAGATAGAAATCAACAAACACTTTAATATTGTGTTTATGTAATTTTTGGTAGGACGTAACAAATGACTCTCCTAGTGGGAGATAGTCATTAAGACCTGACAAAATGAAAGGACTCTGGAAATCTGGTCGAATTTGTTAACCAGTCAATCAACCCATCAGTCAACAACCATTTATTGTAAACTTATTTTATGCACGCTCTGGGCTAGATGCCTGTGATCAAGCAGCATCAAGCATGGTGCTAGCTTGCAGAGTTTATGCAATAACAACTAACAACATTTTACCCTTGCTGTGTTGAGGCCATATACTAGGTAAGTTCTCTTTATGTTCTTTCATTTAATTAACCCTCACTGTATTCCTGTAATGTAGGCATTATTATTGTTATTAGTCCTTTTATTTGATAAATAATTGAAGTTTAAGTCACTTAATTAACTTGGGTATGGACAAACAGCCAGTAAGTGTAAAACATGATACTAAACCCCAGTGTGTAAGAAAAAAAAACAAAAACTTATGCTTTCAACCACTGGATACCCTGCATTAGATCTCTCTCTTTACAACCTATTGGGAAGGTAAGGAAGATATATTTGAAAAGAGGTCAACATGAGTTAGGAGACAAAATTCTCTTTAATTTTTTAAATAACATTTTATACTGTTAAACTGTATTTGCAAAATTATTAAATTTAAAAACCATTAGTAAGAGTATTCAGCAGCTGAGTATTTTCCAGTTCTTATGAAGAAAGAAAGTATCAGCTTAATCATAAGAGTACAGAAATAGATCGTACCCTGGAAAGCCAGAAGTTAGGAAAGTTAAAGCCATCAAGGGTCTTTCAACATCTCTGGCAGCCGTCTCCATTCTAATCAGCTAAGACATTGAGGAGCCAGCTAAGAAAATTCTCAAAGGGCCAAGGAGAATCTCCCTGGAGAAGGCAAACTGAAAACAACATCTAGAGTTATTAGAAGTAATCACAGTTAATCAGTGTTCTGTCTGAGGCTGAACCTGAGTGGGAATTGAAGACAACAGAGAATTCAAGTAGGTCAGGACATAGGTAGAGCTGTGGAGACAAAAAAAAACCTTCCCCACTGAAGAATAAATGAGTATGGACACAAAATCAGAGCAGATTGTCCAGCATGGGTAACATTGGGTCAATCTCCTGACCCGTACAAATTTGACAATCTAAGAAGGCAAAATTCTAGGACAGAGACAAGTAGTGTAAATTATTAGAGAGAAGCTTAATACATAAGTATTCTTAGCCAAAGATTTAAGGTTGAAAATGAACCATTCATTCAAAGTCAGGAAGCTCAGTTTTATCTAATCAATTCTATCACAGTAACTGATAATTCAAATTTAAAGAATTAGATCCTACAAGATCATACAAGCAGACACTGTGCCATTGGTTCATTCATCCATGCATTTAGCAAATATTTGATACCTTCTCTGTGGCTATCACAGCGATATACACAAGACTGTGATAAATGAGAAGCAAATAAAACAAATAAACTCTTTGCTATAGTGAAAATTACATTACAGTGAAGGCATTAAATAATTACAAAAGTGTGTTTTTAAATTACAATTTTAATCAACTATAAAGAAAATGTACCAAGCATTGCAAGAATAAATTGCAGAAGAAATCATTCTGGTTTGCAAAGAAGATATAACTTGAAAGATTAGTCAGTTAGCCCAGCAAATATTTGGGGGAAAAGTCATTCCAGACAGGGGGAGAATAATATCTTAAACTAGGAAGAAAAAGGGAAATGGCCAGAGTGGCTGGGAAACAGTGAAGGAAGGGAAAGGAGAACACGATGAACCTGGATGGTGGGCCAGGGGCCAACATGACAGGAAATTCTGTGTTGAAGATGTTGCATGTTATCTTAAAGGTAGTGAGAGAATGCTGAACATTTTTATGCTAGTAAATAATGTGATGACATCTGCACTTAAAAAAAATCACTTCTCTGTGATCTTATATGGCACCCGGATTAACTGGCAGCAAAGTGGATATGAAGAGCTCACCTATAAGGCTGTTCCAATAGCCTAAGAAAGAGATGATGATAGCTTGAACTTAGTTATTGACGGTGGAAGTAGAAAAAAGTAGATAGATTTAGCATATAATTAGGGGGTTGATACAAGGATTAAAACCATAGGCTTTAGGCATGAGCGGATGCTGTAGGGTAGTGTCATTTGCTGGGATAGGAGTGTAGAAGACCAGATTTAAAGAAAATATTGAGAATTCTCAATTATCTCAAAGTGAGCTAGAACCAAGTGGAAATATAAAGTTGATGTGTCTGAACTTCAGAAAATAAATCTTGCCTAGAGACAAAGTTTGAGTTCATTAGCATATACATGATCTTTCAAGTAGGAAAGATGGTGTCTCAGTTTCTGGCATGAGCAGATGAGTGGATGGATGAGTACTCTATGCTATATCAGCATAGAGTAGGAAAGGGAAAACCAAATTTAGAGGAAGGCAGCTGAGTTCATTTGTGAGATGCCTGAGTTTGGGGTGTTTGTGAGATATATACAAGTATAAACATCAATTATATAAGTGGGTTAATGGGTCTGGAGTTCAGAAAAGACATTTTAGCTGGAAATATAAGTCTAAATTTATTGGACATTATCTTTTAATTATGCGAGTGAATGAGATAAAATTTTTATCACTTAATTATTAATAATGACTATGTATAATAACTGGCTTGCAAAATTCCTGCAAGACAGGATTTAAAAGTCTCTAACAAGCTAGTGTGGGAGAGCTCACCAGAGAACTGATTCTAAACCTTTGAGGACCAGTGTTATTAGATTCCCAGCACCAAGTTAGATTTTTACCCATAACCCTCATCAGTGAATACTTGTGAAAGAAAGGGCTCAGGTCATTGTCATTTGGATTGTAGGAAAGACAGTGTTGTCTTCACACCTGCGTGCTCTGAACCAGTTTTTCTTTCCCCTCCATTCCATAAACCTGTTTTTCCCTTGTAGCAATCATTCAGATTATTTTTCAAATATAATTGTTACTGGGTTATATACTAGCCAAGAGTTTTGCATCAGACAATTTTTTTCTTTGTTTATCCTCATTGAGGACATACTTATTGATTTTAGAGAAGGGGGAAGAGATGGAGAAAGAAAGGGAGAGAAACATTGATGTGAGAAAGATATACCCATTGGTTGCCAATCAGTTACCTCTCATATGCTCCTTGACCAGGTATGAACCTGCAACCTAGGCATGTGTCCTAACTGGGAATCCAACTTGCAACCTTTCAGTTTTACAAGACAACACTCCAGTCAACTGAGCCACACTGGCCAGGGCTGCATCTGACAATTTTTCACTAAGAAGGCTTTCTAGATCATATGCTATCCTTACATAAATTAGGACTTTTAATCCTTACTTAAAGCAGTTATTTAAATTTAAGTCCTCATGTACAAGTATTTCGGTAAAATATCACTTGGTTCAGAAAGATCCACACTCCCATGTCCTACACCTCAAATATTAGCTCTATTTTTGAGTCAGTCTTTAATTTCATAGGACAAATGTCTATGAGGCAATCTTTTCCAGGAAATTACAGTTACTAGTTTAAAGATAAACTTATGATGAATCAAAGTTGATTGTCATATGCAATAACTCAAAAAAACCAAATTTATTACAGATGAATTTACTGGTACATTAATATCCTGCTATGGGGCCCAGTTTTTTGGTAAAAAGAAAATAAGTTTCAAAGTATTCATATCAAAAAGAACTGATACAAAATTCCCTTATTAAATGAAGTATAACAGTTATACTTGACATCTTGAGCATGCAGTTAAATAAGAATGGGAAAAGTATGAAAAAAATCTTTTATCCAAACTTGTTTTAGAAGTAGTTCTATATCTGGAGAATTCTACACAACTAGAGTTTAGTTTTAAATCATTGTGTAAAAAATCGGGGGAAACTAATGTAGGTTTTTAGCATTGGTACACTGGCTATCTTTGGGGATGGTGGCGGATGGAAGGGAGAACACAGGGTCTCTGGCTAGAAGTAGTTTATTATTTGTTGCTCTGAGTGCAGGTGACATAGCTGTGTCACTTTGTAAAAATTAAACAAGTTGTATAGTTACAGTTTTACTAATGGGAAATATGATGTACTTGAATACAAGTTTGAAAATGTTATACATGTGCCCACCCACATGTATGCACACAATATGTACTCATACACCATAATCATGATGTAGCGATATAAAACATATATCTATTAGAAGTTTTTATATAAGTACCTTTATAGTAATAGCAGCGTGAAAACACATATAAGGTCCATAAAAGGAGTCTGCATTTTTAATGTGTTAATCAAATGCTGTAGTGAAGGTATCATCTTCTATTTTTGTTGTCATGTATTCATTCATAAATTCAGGCAATAAACCTTTTCTTCCAATGAACTTTTTAAAAGAAGTTAGTTTTAGGTTAAGTTTTTTTTTTTCTGATTGCTCAAAAATCCTAAAAGATCTAAGAGTGTACAGACTTGCTAATAAAAAATTTTGTGATATAAGGATTTATGTCCAATTGCCTTGAAACTAGGACTATATTTAGACCAAACTTTTTGCAAATATATATTTACATTTTTTCCTAGAGAAGAGAAGCAGGGTATAATTTTTAAAGTTCTTCCTTAATGTATACAATATTTAGAGGAAACAGATTGGCATATACCCAGACCTGTTTTAGTGAATCTCATGGGGTTGAGTTGGTCTCAGGTGTATCTTGAAGTTAAACATGCCTTCCTGCAAGAGCAGTTGTTCACTTAAAAAAAAAAAAAACTTTCTCAAAATAACTAAAAGCAAATATGATTAAATAAGGATTATTAAGGGATAAATAGGGAATTGTTATACTTTCATAGATTTAAAAATCTTTAATTATATTTTTCAGTTATACCTGTAACCATAGTGCAATGCTTAGAAGATTAATTTTACATGGAGATTAAACTACAATTGGGTCATTTCTATGAAACCTGGGAAATTATTTGGTATATTGAAATCTGTAAGCCAACTGAAACATTAAGAAAATTTTGGGTGTTTTAATGGAACTAGGAATCCTTTAATGTTACATGGACGATGTCCAAGTTCTCAAACTTTGAGACGTGTTAGGATGTCTACCCCTTCTATCAATTTTCTTCTTTTTATTTAACTGATATTTTTAATGATTAAATAGATGTTTGAAATGGAGCTGGAAATTATTAGGAGTATTTCCTGGTTTCCATATTGGAAAGGGAGGTAGAAACTGAAGAAAACGGGAATCCACCTCTAAAATCTTGTGAGCACTTTTTCTTATATATATTTTTTATTTTCCTAACTTTTAAAATTTATTATT
Organism: Mormoops blainvillei; assembly: GCA_004026545.1. NCBI lineage: Eukaryota > Metazoa > Chordata > Mammalia > Chiroptera > Mormoopidae > Mormoops > Mormoops blainvillei. The sequence continues at coordinate 35,588 of PVJD01008028.1, read as the reverse complement.
AATAGTTCAAATATTTAGATAGTATAAGAAAGCAAAAAAGTGTGCCCACTACCAGCTTAATAAATAAAAGTGTAAACATAGAAAGTTCTCGATGTACCGCTCCCTAATCCTGCACCACCTCCTGTCCCCAGAAGTCACTACAATGCATATTTAGGGTTTATACACTTCTCAGACATTATTATCATTTGTCTGTGTATACTCTAGAAAATATATAATATCATACTGTTTTTCTTGTTTTAAAGTTTTATGTAATTTAAATTATAATATTTGGGTTCTATATTCATTTTTTAGTGAATTTTTAAAAATATCATAAAGTATGATATGGTGAAAGAAGCATGGGCTGTGGTTATTTGAAACTTAAGTTTTGTCTTATTCTTTATATCTATGTACCCTTGAGAAAGTTAATAAGCCATTTCTGCCTATTTTCCTGCCTATGGAATGGGATATCTTTTTTATAAATTAGTTCAGGCAAAATAATATAATACACATTTGGCAATATGTAATATATGAAATATACATTTGAAACTATAATAAATGTTTCTCTTCTATATATTAATGTATTTTCTCTCTAATTTTTTTAACTAACATTGATTACCAGATATACTTTTAATACAAAATGGGTGATTTGTTTGTGTTCTGGGTCATAGAAAAAGCAAAAAGGTGAAAAGAAAACAGTCTGTTTTGATTGTGGTTCTTTGAGGTGGGTCAGCAGTTTGATGTCATGGAAGAGGTCAGAGATGCAAACTCAAATCTGGATGTGAATTTAGGCTCACCTGTTCATTGGTTGCATGACTTGGACAAATCGCTTAAATTTCTTTGAGTGGAATTTCTTATTGATAAATGGAAATAAATGCTACTTAGCTCACAAGGGCTTTGTGATGAACAAATGAAATCAATTAATTAAAGGACAAAGCATTGGTCCAACCTTATCATATATGTTTAATATACAGTAGCAATTTTCTTTTTTGCAATTAATTTATTAATGATGTCAAGATATTAAGTAGACATAATAAGGCTTTTGTGTACATTTTATTATATCTGGGTTTCATCCTCCATTTTATTTTCCTTTTACATTTTCAACCTTGAGTTATTTCTTTGACTTCCATAGCTTAACAATTCTGGTCACTCCCCAACCTGTTTAGCAAAGTATAACCTCATTATTCAAGTGTCAAATGGAAATTCTCTGAGTGTCCAATTCTTTAATAACTCTTTATCTTGCTTCCCAGGTTACCTTGCCTTTGCTGTATTTAATATTATCATCTCATTATATCACTACCTTTTCATAATATCAGTAGTTATTTTTTATTATTATTTTGCATAGAAGTGGGGAAAGAAAAGGACACTGAGTTACCCAAGTTACAACCATAAAAATCTTCCATGATTCTTCCTAATCTCATAATCCTACTTAGTCCTACTGACTATTGCTTAAATGTCTCTAGAATATTTTTTTTATTTTAATATCCCTATATCTACCTTGTTTAGTCCCTTCTCACTTCTGGCGAACCTCAAATGGTATTCTATTAAACATATTCTTTGCCTTGGGTTACCGCACCTGATCTATCACCCCGCCACAAAGTCTAGTCATTACTCCTGTGGTGAAATTTTTAAATATCTTTTTCTCTGCAGAATAGCTTCAAACTTTTTAACAGTGTTAAAAATGTTCTAATGATCAGGATTTTAACAGAGTTTAAGAAAAGTATCCCTGTAAGGAGGAGGGGTACAAGGGGGTTAAATGATACTGGAAAAAAATGCAATTGAAATAAAAACAAAACAAAAGAGAAGTATCCCTTTAGAAACCAGGTTTTATGTAATTTTACCTTATCACCTGACACAATGTCTTTGTTTCCAAAATCCTCATAATATATCTACTTCAGTTTCTTAAGCATATTGTGTGATGTCCTGCCTCCCTACAAGTGCACATGTTGTTCTCTTTCCTAGAATTGACTTCCCCTGGCAGCCTTTTCTTCCATGTCCTGGCTTTGGGAAGAAATGAATTAATGTTTCTAAAGTCCTTACTGCATCAGAAACTAAACTATGTTAAGTGACAAAGATATTGCAATATTTGAATTTCCTATTAACTCTATGATGTCCATGAATACCCATTTTAAAGATTAGGAAACTGAGGCAACTTTAAACTCTCATCCAGCTGACTACACAAAATGCATTTTTAATGGTTGTACTTTAAGTTATTTAATCCTCACAAAAATCTAAAGAGGTAGATACTTAACTTGATTTCTATACAATAGAACTGATGTTTATGGAGTATGAGTGGCATGTCCAAGGTCATGCAAATTCAGCAAATCCTGAAATTGATCTCAAATTTGTCAAGCACTAAAACCTGTGTTAGTTCCATTATACCATCCAGCTTCTTCAAATATCACCCCCTCCAAGAATCATTTCCTAATGTCTCAAGGGTGTTTGGTAATTCCAATATTTCTTCTGTTGCTATGTCTCATATAGTAGAATAAAAATGAGTTAACACTTACCTAGAAGTTACTTAACATATAGATAGACACAGTTCTATCTGCTTTGGCGATTATCTCATTTACATATCTGAGGTGTATCATAGTTACTATATTAATTGCTCTATATCTATATGTTTGCCTGTTTTCCTCGCTAAAGGACAATCACCCACTGACCTATAACTATTTATTTTCCTAACGCCAGACACAATTCCTTTTATGTAGAAGGTACACGATGAATATTTTTAAATTAATGTAATATGATTAAGGGATAATTGTATTGACAGGTATTGAGAAGACAGGATGAGAAAAGTAGAAAAGATCTCTTAAATCTCAGAGAACAAATGCCATCTGCTCCCACAATCCCTGGGCTCAGGAATGCAGAAACTTTGGTTGTCTGAATTACTTTCCTAAATCTGTATGACATTATATCTTCTTATAACGGCTATAAATTTTGTATTTTCCAAATGACAATAGTCAGGCAGGCTAATTATACATCTTAGTTGATATTATAAATTTAGTAGAATATTCTTTGATGTATTCACAAATTTTGATTCATTTAATTGACCTTAGTGTACATTATAGAGTTCACTCCATATTTACATGCATTATAAATTCAAAATATTGGAAAGCCTCTTGAGTTGCAAAGAGATCAGATTTTTTTTTAAATACCCATCTCTGCTTTCCATCCATTTGAAAAATCGGTTAAGTGTGTTTCTCAGGCATGGCCAGACTTTTGGAAAGTGAAAATTGGTTCTTTATTATAGCCTTGGGCTTTGTTTTATCTGAGAGTAAAACTGACTACTTTTCTTTAGTTGTTTCATTTCAGACTTATTTGCTTCTCTCCTTCTAATTTCTTTGGGATTTACTACCTCCATAGCTTTTCATACGCCATACCCTTTTCTTCTTTGCTGGCTTCTAATCTTACTCTGTTCTAGGTTGAGGCATTTGTGTGTTTCTCATCTCTCTCTCTCCCTACCATTAAAGCAAATGAACCTGAAAATTCCCCAAGTAGATGTGAAGTTACTATCTTCATTTTTGACCAAGGTCTCAAATATTTATTAGAAAAGATACTGACTTCCCTGTCATTTGCTGCACTGGACTAAGCTAATATTCCCCCTGTCTAGCTGGTTATGCACCATTGAGTCATGTCATTTTATAGAGGTTTAATTTCCAATACTTACATTTATAGTTATTTTAAGTTATGTCAGCAACTTGGATTTCCTAAATGATTGTACTCTATATCCTCATATCTGATAAATTAAATGACAATGTTTTAAATTTTCCATTTTTAAATGAGATATTATCTTTATATGAAATTGCTTCTATAGATGATTAAATTGATAAAACTCTTCACAGGATATTAATCTTTATATCTTCTGTAATGTTTGAGGCATTTCAATTTTCTGTTTAAAGAACAAATGATATTATTCAGATAAATATAATAAAAAAGGTCTACTATGTAGTTTACTTGAATTTTATTAGGTTAAAGGCAGTGTATATAAATATGCAAATAGAATCTACCTGGGCAGAACAAAATATTACATAATATGCATAGTGATGAGATGGTAATTTCTCATATTGTCATGTAGAATATTTTAGCATAATTTTTACCAGTTAGGTGCCATTATCTTCCCTATGTCTTAGCAGGAATTATGCTCTTACATATGTATGCATTTGGAAGGAAGATGCATCTCCATGAACATGCTTAACTCTGTCTCCACTGCCAGCAGCTACCTTTGCAGGCTGGTACCAGTTGTTACCGGTTAACTGACTCGAAATCCCTGTGATCGTGCCTCCCCCAAGGGCAAACTGCTCCCTGCAGTATAATTGTTAGATGGGAAACCTAGGTTATACTCAGACAAGTTATTCTGTGCTCTAGCCCCAAGCCATGAACTTGAAGGATTTACTCTGATTTTAACAAATGGTCTTATCATAGAAGTATGATACTTGTAAACTTGCATGTTGCACCTCTGTGTGTATGACTATAAAAAGAGGCTTTAGAAAGACATGGCATTAGGCTTCTAAATAATCTTAATAACATCACTTTCAGTCCTCTTTTGGTGAAAAAAACTAAAGGTTAATTAGTTTTTACAGTGAAGATACTTTGGAAAATAGAAAACTATTTTGTATATGTATGCATTTTCTATTTTATATGAATCTCTCACTGTAGTATTTTTGCAAATACTATTATGAAATTTTAAAATGCTACCTGTGTTTTCCTTTGGTGAACATTAGCATAATTAACTGCACATTTTGTTTTAAAGCCTGCTTTCTGGAGGCAGTAAAAAAGACTGATAGAAGCCATGATGTGTTCTTACAAGCTTAACATCTAAGAGAGAGTGCCCTCAGAATTACTGTCATACCCTGATTAAAGATGCTTACAGTCTGAAATATTTAAAAGTGAGGAACATGTGTACCCACTATAATAATTTTTTTGAAAAGGCAACCTCTTCCACATTTTTGAAATGGGAAATTTCTTATTTTTAAATTAGAGTTTTCTAAACAAAGTTGTTCAAATGAGCCCAGGTAAAAATCTATGCTATAGCCATACATCACTTTTTCTGTTTTTTTTTTCTTAATTTTCGGTTTAGCCATGTTAATTTTCCAGAAATGGTAGAAAAGAAAGAAAAAACCTGTATAGATCTTACTTATAAGGTAAAATATTAAGCGTAAACCTGCAGAAAGTATGTCTTCTGAATAAAAGAAAACAGATATTATGGCATTTTTGCAGAAGACAGCACAGTTGAAATATTCTGCAGTATGCAAATGCCATCTCGCCTGTGTGAGTGTTTTACCCGAGTGGATGCTGCAGGGTTGGAGGCTTCTGCTGTGATTTTGGTTGTAATTTTATTTGTGGAAATAAACCAATCATGAAGCTCCAATTGCCTTAGCAATGAGGTGATCAATAGCCCATTACTTGATAGAACAGTGGCTACAGGAAGTGCATTGAAGATTTTTAACTCATGAATTATGCATGTGGTGTTCATTCGTTAGTCTCCGAACAGAATGACAGGGTTTGTGAAGTCACCTCAGATAGTTTCTTGCATTAAGTGACTGCAGTGAAATGCTTAATATTTTCAGGCATAGAATGGCATTGATTCGGTCCAGCCCAGTTTGGAAGATGTAAATCCCCCAGCTCCAAGGACAGAATGCTTTATTTGAAAGTATTGGTATGTGGAAAGCCAGCCTTGCTGTCATCTAACCTGCTCATCTCAGAAGGTTGGCTGAAAGATGGGAGTGGCTGTGCCTGCCTCTGAGGTCACAGCTTGAAGTCCTTTTAACTTGCTTTCTGCTGCAGGAGAGAGGCATCCTGTGGTATAACTGTCGCTGCATTTATTCAGATGGACAATTTGCAATAAATATTGTACTCAGTACAACAGATAGCTCCACATATGAGGTAAGTCCGAGGTTTTTCTCTAGGTTAGATCACTGTAAACAAGAATGTGCTGACTTAGGGGAATGGTGATGCAGCATTAGTAAGGTTGACTCAGACCTAATATTGTGGTGCAGTGTCGGGGCTCTCAATTGTTAAGCTAACTGAAAGCTGGCTTTATTTTATATTTTTGATATTATGGTGCCATAAGATATTTTATTTTGCATACAAATGCTTTTCAGGAATGTACCGGAGCTCAGGTGTGTGGGTCTTGGATAGATAGAAGCCTGCAACTTGGGGAGGGGCAGCGCTGAGAGTGAGCTGAATCAACAAAATAATTACCTCCCTGTGGCAAAGTTTTAGCGGGGCTGTGGAATTCCTTTGGCTCAGATTATTTCCTTAATGTCAACATGTTCAAATTATGGTAGAAAGATGTTGGTACACACCCAAAATGCTCAGCCCTCCCAGAAGTAGAGAAAAGTGCTGAGGGACTCAAACTCAAATACGGTGCTGCATACAAATTGAACAGATGGAATTGAAATAATTTGGACTAGCATGTCCTTGAAGGAAGACCTTGTTGTCAGAAACAAAACAGTTTGACTTATCCTGTAGCGTTTTGTTTTTTCCCTTGTCTGGAATGCCTTGCTCTGAAACACAGAGGTAGATGACATATTTTGAAATTTACCAAAAAGAAAGTTGTATTTCTTTCTTAGTGTTTTAAAAATAAGGCTTATACAATTGTAGAACCCGTTATATGAAAGCCAAATAAAATTTACAACTGCAAAACTGAAACATATAGTTTTATGTTATATTTGTCAGTCTGTGTGAATTAAAGCTGCTTGCTTAAATATCATGGCAAATAATTAATAAATATGCAAATAATGGGTACCATGATATGAATTCCTGAATATCCCTTTAGGGTGAAAAAATAAATAACCAAACTTTTAGTAAGAAACTCTAGATATAGTAAAATTGATTAAAGATGTTTTTCAACAGTAAATTTATACTGTTAATATATGTATATATGTATATATACACATAGAAATATGTGTACACATATGTATATGTGTATACATTATAATATAATTTATAAAACATGCAATATAACTATGTATATCTAGTTCCTCAAGTGTATATTAATTATGCTGTTTTTATTAAAACATGCTTGCTAAATAACCTATTAAGACCCAGTAATAGATAACACCAACTACGCTTTGTAAATCAGATATCATTTCTTTTCCTCTAAAAAAAGAAAAAAAATAGGAAAAAAAGAGAAAAATACACAGGAATGATAAGAGGACAGGAAAACCACACTCCCAGCGTCTCACAGGGCATTTCAGTTCCGCCGTGGTGTTACTCTGTTCCTTGGGTTTCCTGTCAACTGCCTGGTGGTGTAGTGGCACAGAATGCCCAGCATTGCACAGTGTGTTTAAATCTTCCCAGCTGATCTAGTTTAGGAACAGGAGGAAACTCACACGTGGAGTATTTCCTTAGGAAGGAGGAGTAACTGCCTGACAACTTAGAAGTGTCTGGATGCTGAGTCATATTTTTCAGTTCTGCTTAAATGCTTCCTAGCCGAGGTGGCCCATTGGAGTCTACAGGACAACGAGAACGAATAGAAGGGGAAGAAACTTAAAGATATTTATTGCCTAATGATACACTACATTCTGAGTAATAAGTATAATGGCAGTGCTACTTCTTGGATTTGGCTGAGGTGACAAGAGGAGGAAAGCTCCCATGCTAGGTGACAAGATCATAGCAGTAAAATTAATGGACTAACATGGGAAGATTGTATAAACAAAGGGGCCCATGTAGCTCTGCACTTGTACTTATCTAAACCTCTCTGACATTGTTCGAGTTTCAAGCAAAACCATTTATCAACCTCGCTGAAAATACCTGATGATCAGATAAGGAATATTTTCTGGGATGTGAGGGAAATCTGAAATGAGATGTCTCTGTTCCCAATTCCCAAAGTAGTTATAACTGATTTTATCAGTTGGGAGAAACTAACAAGAAATTCATGAGAATATTTGAATATTTACTACAGTATATGAGATGAAACACCAAAGTGAGTTTAGTAATTATTCTGGCAAAGTATAATCATATCAGATATAGTTGAAAAAGAGACTGAAGATATGAAAAATATATAATACAAGGGAAAAAGGGGATATGGAATGAAAACTATAGTAGTAAAACCTCAAATATAAGATATTTGAAAGAAAAAAGTACTTAAATTCATAGTATATGTTATCAATGCCTCAAAATCGATTTATAAGAATTCTGAAATATTATGATTCAGTAGTATAAGGCTTTATAATTTAAAATTAAATTTTCCAGGTGACAGAGTGAGATATAAGTTGAGAAGGATGTTTGAAAGTGGTAAGCTCTCAGTTTTCTTATAGGCAATACTTATACTAATAAGGGATATTTACACATATATTATAATAAACCTATGTAGAAAACTATATGTCTATATCTACCTTTCTGTGTTTTATATTCAACATTAACCATAAACCAGGATTGTGGAAAAGTTATGAATCATTCTGGACCACTTTTCTCTTGCCATAATCACCCCAGGAACGAGTATCAGAAAACTAGAGACAACCCCTATGCCCCAGAACTTCCTAAAATTATTCAAACTAAGATTTAGCCAATCCTAAATCCACTTTGACCTTGCCTCTGTCCTATAGAAACCACAATAAAGGCTCTTGTCCACAATTCCCCCTCTGTTTCTGCCTCCTGACCAACCCCCACGGTTCCCTGTGTAACCCCACCCCACCCCACCCCACCGCCATGGCAAGGCCCGGTCCTTTCTTTTGGAACCTGTGAGTATAACACGCTGTCTCTTCAGGGGCAGTCCTCCCCGGATCTATTGACTTTACCATATTTAAATAATATAAACCTATATCAAAACAAAATGCACATCTTATCATCTTCTTTAGAACCAATTAACATCACTAGAAATATTATGTTCCTGGTACTATAAAATAAATCAATTCTTTAAAAAAAGTCATTATCCTTTTAAATAAATGTCTATGTTATTTTGAGTTTAAGGGTAAAATTTTAAGTGAACTTCTCATAAACATGTTTTACTCTTTTCTATGTTATGGTTGATAGATGGAGGGTATATCCTTCAGAAATATGAATGGATGATTAGAAGTTTTTAGTTTTATGGAAAACTACATAGCTAAAATTTTAAATATTTCCCCAAGACTGCCTTAATTTGCAGTATTTCATATATGCTACATGAAAATAAGCGTCTACTTTGTCAAGCAACTAAATCAATGTTAAAGGAAAATTCTCTCTTATGCTGCTTAAATATTAAATTCTAAAACTGTAATTACCAAGCGCTACTGTTGTTTAAATAATGACTTTGATATCTGGTAGGTACCTAGAACATACATTCTAATTAAAAAGTATTTCTGCTACATTAAGCCTGAAAAATTGAATTGAACTGCCTTGAGAATGTGGTTGCTGCTCTGACTGAATGCTAATCTTGGGAACAATGAACCAAGTAGTTAACCACAAGACTAACAAGAATTGGGCCACACAGAAGTAGTTAATGCTCTGAAGACTAAATGCCAGAAGACCTTCGCAGTATCTCTTAGCGGCACCCTCCGTTGTTTCAAAACTTCATCACTGAAAAAAGTTGAGAAGCATTAAGTGACTTTAAAAGGTCTAAGAATTCAAACACTAAATGTGTATTTAAACTGTATGACTTTTAACTTCCCTTTATAACTCCATTATATGATTAGAAGTTATTATTACCATCACAATAGCTCTTTAGGAGACAAACTTTGATAAATAAATTCAAATGAAAAATTGGAGATGATTTAGATTGGAAATAGGCTGGAAAAGATACTAGTCATGCTAGCAGATGGAGGGGCAGCGAGGTCGGTGGCTGGGAGGGGGTCTGGAGGCGGGGCTGTGTCAGAAAGCACATAGGAATTTAAACAGATGGAAGATGAAATATGATTTGGCAAGAAAGGAAGCATGGTGACAAACAGGAGAATCTGTTGAGGAACTGGGTGAGTAGGCAGCCAAGAGGTTAATTGGACAAACCAGTAATAAACTAAATAGGTTGGTATCGGGGCACCCAGGTCAACATCAGATAAGAATAATAGGAAATAACTACAATTTTTTTTTCCTTCACTTGAACATAGGAAAGTGACTTTTATTATAATTTTAAGTGCTTTGAAATCATGATGAACAATGGTTTTGTACTGAGGAAAACTTTTAGTAAAAAATTCAGAAATGCTTACCACAGAGAAGATTTATTCTGTAAAATTATTATGAATATAATATTTACTTTTTATTTCCTATTTTTGTGTTTCCTATAATTGAGCTCTGGCTTTGAATTGGTTAATATATGAGGATGTGGCTGGATATAATACTGTAAGTAATAAAAGCAAAGTATAAGAACTTTAGCCCCTACTAAACCCTACTAAAATGTCAGATTATGGGAAATCTGAATGTAGCCTTATCTTCAAAAAAAAAATTATGTTGTCTTTGTTCATTAAGTGATAGCACCAACGTCTCACTGAACATAAGGAACATGATTACAAGTCGCCTGGTTTCTCTTCAGTCTTCAGACTTATCTACTCTTAAATCACCATATTCTCTGACAACTTTCATGCTTACACACACTTAGTAAAATTATTGAACGTGTTAAGCACTTTTTAAATGACCGTTATCATTACAGATTAATATAAAAGTAATGCACAGTAATATTTGTAGGAGGGGCTTGACTTAATATGGCTATTCTAATTTACTTTCAGATAAAATACATGGACTCTAAGTGGAAGAGATGCTACAATTTGCCATATATAAACTTAAAATTAACACTGCTCTTTCTTTTTAGTCTCCCATCTCACCTACAAACTTGTTTTTCTGATACTGTCAACTATCTTTCTCAGGTCAGTCTATTGCTATCTCTTTTGCTAGCCAAGACCTTATGCCATCACACCTGAAACTTTGATATTTTTAACCAAAATGATCATTTTTAAAATATCTACCTTCCAATTAATTCCACACACAGAAGTAAGGATCATTTATTAAGTGTTGTCTGGGCTATATGACTGTTCTTTTCAAGTGATGCTTTTTGTTGCTACTGTATTCCCTTGAATTAAACTTTAAGCACAAAGCTAGTAACAGGCTATTAGCACTATCTTCTCAAGTTCTAAGTGTCCATTTTATATATACATTTGCTGGAGCAATTCTCTTAAACTAAGGAACCATATTTGGAAAATCCAACATGTACACCATCTGCTACATCAGGCTTTGGGGATACAAGAATGAATAAAACATGAAACCTTTCCACCGGAGTTCATATTCAAGACTATAAGAACAGACTTATAGATACCAGACACCATGATGTGATTTAATACATAAAATGATGTTATTTCCATATATAATAGATATGTATATCACCCTCCATAATCAGGAGTGTCTTGTGGTCAGGGAACACACTAATTTATTAATTCAGCAAATCTTAATTAAGCTGTTTCAATGTACAATGGCTATGCAAAGGGAAGAATAGTATTCTCTCTGTTGCTATGGACAAAACGGTCAAGTGAGGAAGAGAGAAGCAAACAGAAAATAAACTAGACAGAGACAGCTCTTCTAAAGGTATAAACCAAGTATAATTAGTGAATATAAATTGGGTTCTAGCCAAAATTAGGGGAAGACATCAAGGATAACTTCGAAAATGAGTCAATCAAAGGATATTTGGAATAGCTGTACAGTATTTGTATAATGCATTACTTATTTTTTCATATATTATCTCATTTAATCCTCTTTAGAAGACTATGACATAGACACTTTAAAGATAGGAAAGCTGATCAGGGGTTTATACTGTTACTAAAACTCTAGGGTCAGGATTAAGAGATTAATGTTTTCTCTATATCTCTATATTTCTCTATAATTTTGTTAACTTTCCTTGGCATTTTGCAGGAACCTTCAGATATTAATGCATATATATGTATTATATATGCATTATATATACACACATATATATCTATATATATACACACATATATGTATATATATACATATATTCAATGACATTTTGGACCCCTATATTCATAGGTTTATCTTCCTTTCATTTTAACTAAACTAGACATAAGAAGTCAGTGCTAAGATGCAAATAATTTTTTATGTTTTTAATTAGGAGAAAGTCAAATATAATTTGGGAAAAATTCATAACATAATTTAAGTTTTAAAATAAAAGGTCACTTTGCTCAGATATGGAAACTTCAACTGATGAATAAGGAACAAAATACCACTTGAGAAAAACACATTAATTTTACTAGACATCCAATATATATACCCAGCTTAAATATCACTGAGTAAATTGACAGTAAATAGGTCTGCATGAAATTTATATTAATTAATTACTGGCTTCTCTAAAATATGAATTAATGTTAATATTTTTGAAATTATTTTCCCTAGGCAGATGTTTTAAGAGTTTGTTTTTTTTGGCTTCTTAACTCCTTCAGGAGAAAAAGTGATACTAAGCAGGAAAGCCCCTTCTATAAAGAATAGAAAGGGCACCACATCTCTCCTGTTCGTCATTGTATTCTCAGCGTCTGACACTTGCTATGAATACAGTAGAGGCTCAATAAATATTTGTTGAATGAATGATCACATGAATTAATGTTACCACATTTTAATAATCCTAAGACGCTATTGTTTGTCACACCATCAAATAGAACATTCATTGTGTTGAATGTATATATCAAATGTAACATAGATCCTGTAGTATTAGGATTATTTTTTTTAATGATGAAAAGCTATCTCAAACTAGCTAAAGCAGAGGGAGGGTTTATTGGAAAGATACAGTTTCATGTGATGGAAGGCTGTACAAACAAATACAGGGAAGATGAGGATGAGTTTTAGCTGGACCGAAAGTATATGTGTAACTGAAGGTTTGAATACCACATCAACGAGTCAGCCTCTCCATGAGTGTGGGCTTCAGTCTCAGTGAGGACTAACTGTGCCCAAGGAACATGCCTGGTCACTAAGATTTGGATGTCGTTTTATCTCCCAATACCCTCCCTCCCACTACCGCTAATGAGTACATTTTGTGACAGTTTTTAAAAAGCCTATGTTGTAAATGGCAAGTTCAAGTGGTTGGAATGAGAGCATCAGTTTTTGTTGACATATCGATTAGAATAAATGTAAAAACATTTGATGATTTTAAAATGGAGCAGATATTCTATGCAGCAAAACTACCATGGATATTTTAATAAAACAGAAATTATACCTTATGTTGAAATTACATGAATAAAAGGAATGAAATTAGTTACAATATTTTTAATTATTTTATATACCATTCAAACTGTTTTTAAACTTCATGGGAGCAATTATTTTTCTGCTTATGTCCAAATCCCTAACATTTAGCATATTGCCTGATATACTGTAGACACGTGGTAAACGTTTGTCATTAATGCATTGATTACAATGTTTTTACTCATGTAATTAATTTATAGCAGTTATAGTGAAATGGACTACAATAGGACAATAAGAATGTTAAGAAAATATTTTTAAAAACCAGTGAATATTTTCCGGAATGTTACCTACTCATAGCTAAAAGAAAAATTATATAAAAAATTGCTGGAAATAAATGACCTGCAAGATAAGTGGAGATCTAGGCCAAAAAGAATGTGTTTTGTTGGATCCAGAATAAAAAATAAAATAAAATAAAATAAAATAAACAGGCTTGAAATAGTACATTTTTTTAAGAAGATGTTAAATACACAGGAAATTCTTGAATGGAGTAGTTAGTATTACATAGAAATAATAGTAAAGCTGTTGAGAGAATTGGTTGTTTGTGCCAGCATGCTCGTCTAGAAGACAGAGACTGTGGCCAAATGTTTAAGTAGATATATTTGTATGAGACCATTGCAGGAGGACACAAATGCTAAATATTGTTGGTTTTTTAATAAATGACATATTTTAGTCATTTTTTAGGAGAAAAGAAAATGATTTGTCACAGTGACTGTTTTGAAGTTATTAAATGTTAAGAAAAATCACAAATGTGGTTATTTTCTATGTTCTTTACTTGAGTAGGATTAGCCCTCACCTATGGAAATATTAGTGCCTTTTAGTGATGACCTCTTTTATTTACATCGAACTTAAGGAAATACTTCATGCAGTCTTGAACAAAATATTTCTGGTAATCTAAGAGGGTGGTTTTTTAGAATTTGTCTCTTAAGTCCCTCATCAAGAATAAATAAAAATCTTTGAGTTAGAAGAAGCCATATAAAAATTCCTTAATTTTTACATGTGGAAACTGAATTTCTGATGATTGAGACTTTCTAAGGACTTAAATACCTACATGCATAAAAAAATAGCTTGCAATGCACATACAGTTAAAAATTTAATAATAGTATAAAATTCTAGTAATTTTTCTTAACTGTAGATTTATTGATTCAGATTTAATACTCTACATGTAATTAACTTCTTAATTTAAGGGAAAATGTTCTTTAATGAATTGCTTTTGCTTCTCTAAATTATTTATTTTGAAAAACATTCCTAACAAAGGAAATTTCAATGAAAGAAAATTATTCCTCTGTGATTCAAAACACATAGAATTCTTAGATCTTAACCACAGAAATATAATTTTAGAGGAAATCATTCATGAGCATTGATTAGGAAGTAGGCACCAGTAGAGACATGCTCAGCATCAATATAAACTTAATTCTTCTTTGAAATAGCTAGTCATGTGTCGATTGATGTGCTGAAAATAAATGCTTTGGTTATGTTACTGAAAACAGAAATTTCAGTGACTTATAATTTAGGAAGAAATGAGTAACGAGTTCAAGTTGAAATGGAAACTGTATGACTCTATTTCTATGTATATAGAAGAATTAATTAGGATTAAATTAGTCCAGCTAAGTATAGTTATATGAAAAATATTAAATGCATCCTCACCAATGCTTGTGGTTTGTTAACTTATTGATGATAGCCATTCTGACAGGGGGGAGGTTGCTCATCAGTAGATGAGTGGATAGAAAAACTGGGTACATTTATGCAATAGAATACTACTTGGCCGTTAAAAAAAAAGGAAATTTTACCTTTTGTGACAGCATGGATAGATTGGGAAATTATTATGCTAAATGAAATAAGCCAGTCAGAGAAAGACAAATACCATATGATTTCACTTATATGTGAAATCTAATGAACAAAATAAACTGACAAACAAAATAGAAACAGAGGCATAGATGCATGGAACAGGCTGACAGCTGTCAGAGAGGAAGGGGGTTTAGAGGCCGGATGAAAGAATGTAAAGAGATTAAGAAAAATATATATAACACATAGGCACAGACAATAGTGTGGTGAAAGCCAGAAGAAAAGGGAGGTGGGGGATAGGTGAAGGTGGGCAAAGGAAGGGAGAATGGGGACTGAAAGAGATTTTCTTAGGGTGATGGATGCACGATGCAGTGTGCAGATGATGTTTCGTTGAGTTGTACACTTGAAACCAGTATGGTTTTGTGAATCAATGTCACCCCAATAAATTCAATTAAAAGAGAAAAATATTAAGTGCAGAAAAACTCTGGAGATCATGTTGCCTAGCAATTGGAGAAAATAAAAGAAAGGACACAACTTAATTTGCCTACAGATATTATTACATGTTTCACAGAATATGTGTTTTGTTGACAGAATTAAGCATTATTTAAATGAAGAAATGACTACACCAACATTTATTCATTTTGTACTTTGTGCTCTGCAGTATGATAAAGTGTTCTGAATATTTAGGTGCCGTCATTGGAGTACCAATAAATATTTTCAAATGTGTTAATAACACTCAATATTTTAATTTTGTTTGGTAAATAACCTTTCTCATACTTGTGTCATATACATGTGATTAGTCAGTTAAAAATCATTTAGTATTTAGTATTTATAGACTACTACTTAACTGCATGAGACAAATTACAAAGAAATGGAACCCTCTATTATTATTTTATTAAAGAATGGAGTGATTAATTTTAGAGTATAAAGAAACATATGAAAAATACATAAGTAGAATAGAAATTAAATATTTCACATAGGCAGTAAAAATGACTAACACAGGTTAAGTTAATTGGGGAAACTGAATGATGTGATGATTTGAGGCTGATCTAAAATGAATTCAGTAACAAACCTATGGAAAATGGCCCTGGCTGGTGTGGCTCAGTGGATTGAGTGCCAGCCTGTGAACCGAAGGGTCACCAGTTGGATTCCCAGTCAGGACACATGCCTGGGTAGCGGGCCAGGCCCCCAGTTGGGGGTGTGTGAGATGCAACCACACATTGATGTTTCTCTCCCTTTTTTTCTCCCTTCTTCCCTCTCTCTAAAAATAAATAAAAAAAATATTTTAAAAAATCTATGGAAAATGTTCGGTTTATAGGTGATAGAAGAAATTGGTTTATTAATGCATTGTAGTGGTAGTTAGTAAACTCATATGGGCAATTGATATGAAAATGACAGGCAAGTACACCAGTGAAAAACAGATGGCAGGGATTGGAGGTGAAGGTTTTAAGAAATCCATTGTTGCCATGAAGTCTCCTGCAGATTTAAGTATTCATTTCCTTTCTTCCTCTGTATTATCAACCTATAAAACAGTTTTTTATTTTTAATAACTTTAGCAAAACAATTCAAGTCAGCCAAAGCTTTTGTTTTTTTAACACTTTTTCTTCAGAGGACAGAAGAAAACAGCTGAATTCACTAACGGTTACTGCTTTCTATTTGTGTCACTTTCAAACACTTTGCGGCCTATTTATGCCAATTAAAAATGTGAACTGAAAATCATTTGAATTTTATTACTTTCAAGGATCTTTAGGGAAAAGTTTAAAAAGAGTGAATTTGTAATGCAGATAGCAATTACAATTATATCTTGCTAGTTATGCCAGAGGCACATTCCTAAATAGAGAGTAGTAGACTTAAAGTATTAAAGAGTGGGTTGTCTCTCTAGAGCTTCTCAACTCTACCTATATATCGTCATTGGAATCATAAGCTTTAAACCTACATAGAATGAATTCTTGGGGCTGCAACTTGACACCAGAATTAATATAAAAGTTGCTTATAAAGAATGCATTTGATGTTCTTTTATAACTGTATTTTAAATTATTTCCCCCAATTATATTTCTGTGAACCCTCTTAGGGTTCTATTAGAAATTTTTTAAATTTTATTATAATTTATTATTATTACTTTTATTAGGTACAAGCTGTATAATTGATTGTCTTTTCCTTCCCATTTACCCTCCCTCTACCCTGTCCCTGGCATTGGCAGCGAGGCAACTTATAGCTAAATTTTCTGTTCAAGTAACAGTAATGTGCACAAGGCTAGGTTCCTTGATTCCTCTCATACTGGGATCTCATTCTTATATTACTGTCTTAAAAGTCATATTGACTATGTAAGCTGTCACAAATTCCTTTGGATGGATTAATGTATATATGCACATAATGAACAAATAAATATATGAAAAATTTATGAGTTAAGATCTAGACCCTTACTTGTTTTGATTCAGTCAAGAGATTCAAATGCTATTTTGGAATTTATGGTGAACATTAATCTGACCACATCCAGTTCTCTCTAAAAGAGATACAGATGCAAAAAACTGACAAGAGGATATTTCAAAGAGGCTTTCCAATTAAATTATGATTGTTTTCCAGGCCTTTCAAGGATGTGTGTCATATGTCTGGCATCTGAAAGGGTACTTTATCTTAGGTCTTTTCAAAAATGAAACTCTTACTGAAATTGTACTGTATTGAATTATGTATCATGGCTTTGTAGTAAAAATGAAATCTAGAGCCTCAGCTCTTCTTACTGAAAAAAAAAGAAAAACAGGCAGTAGGCACTGGTTAAAAGGGAGAAAAATCACTTCTTTCTCCATGAATTGCCTTTTCAGACAAAATATTCAAATACATTATTGCATTGTGATTGAATTTGTGATAGATTTATATTACTAAAGAATGTTATGAAATATCAAAAGAAAGAATCTCTACACAGTTAGAAGGAACATTAAATATTATTGTGGTAGTACCATAAAACTACTAGACTAAGGATCAGAAAACCTACATTTGTTTCCTTGAGATTTTAGAATATTGGCCTAATCCCTCTAAGATTCAAGTTATTAATCTTTAAAATGAGGATTAGTAATATCTGGTCCACCAATTCTCCAACTGTTTGTGAAGTACAAATAAAAGGTTCATGCAATTGTTAATAACGTTCAAACTTCTTAAAGAAAATTTATAAACATCAAACGAGTAAACATACCATTAATAGTAATAATAAACATACACTCTTAATTTAAAAGGTTTATTTTATATAATTAATATATCTCCATGGTAAGTTATTCAGACAAAGTAAAATTTACCATAATGATTGACCCCAAACCAAGCATATTATAGACCTGAAGTCATAACCTTTGAAGCATTTCCTATAAAACCGACTCCCAAGTATGTATCAGTCCAGAGTATCCGTCCATCCTCTGGTTTCACAAATACCAGTAATAATATTTAGTTGGGATTTACCAGAAGAAACTGTTAACTAGTGCTAGATATTGTGTTAGGTGCTCTGATTTATTTTCCTATCATTCTGAAGAATGTCTATTGGGAGACTGGGTCTCCATGAAATATGGAATATTAACAACATCCTCTTAGATACCTTTGTAATAATAGCCAATATCTAATAATGATTTGTATTGAAGTAATAGTTTTTAAATAATTTCTCAGTTATGTTATATAAACCATGAGACATGGAATGCTATACTAGTGGGAAATATATATGATTCTAATAAAGAATCAATGAATCTCCCAATCGACTTTTTAGATAATTATATTAAGGTGGTATATTTATTAATGCTTACATCTTTAGCATTTTAAGTGCTGCTGCAGATTTTTATTTAAATTATGTTTTGCTGTATACAAAGATACCCAATAATTTGATAATTATTTCTGAACTCTATTACTATGATATGCCTTACAAACATTTCTATATCATTCAATTTGAAGTCAACTCATAATGAATCTAACTTTGTTCATTTTATATTGTTCTGAAAATATCAGCTTGCAGTCATTTAGCTTGAAGTTTCCAAGGACTTGGCCAGAATTATTTTTTCTTTTTCTTTGTTTTATTTTTCTGACAAGAGCCTGAATTGGTTCAATAGTTCTCATCTGTTGTATTAGGTTCATCCCAAAGAGTGTCCCGCAGGGCTGCCTGGAGGTGCAGTAAAAGCAGTGACTAGTTACTAAAAGTTCTCTGCTCCTTTATGTGTCATAAAACAAAATGGAATTGTTAAAGCTTCCAATCTACCCCTTGGCCATTCTTTGTATTTAAAAAAAAAAAAAAGCTTTCAGAAGATACAGACACTGCCTGAATCTATTATTGTTCTTATTTCAATAACTTAATCAAAATCATCCAAAGTGATGACATTCAAATATGAGCTAGTCTTGAGTAAATTGAATATCTAGATGAAAAACTGTAGAGTTTTTGTATTCTTCAGCTTTCGATGGAGTTCTAGTTGGTACAGATATGTACTGATTGATTTGAAACTATTTTTTTGTTAATGTGAGATGTAGATGAGGCTGTTTACTCATTTTTCATTATTATTGCACCAACTCTAAATCAATTATAAATTATCCAGACTCCATTTTGTTCCTTATCATTTTGAGGTTTAAAATACCTGGTTTTTTGGTATTAGAATGATAAAATGAAAGTGTTAATACTTTCATTCATCAAATTGTCTTTTTAACAGGGGCATCTATCTAGAACATTCACCTGGACATGAATTTATCTAGATCACTTTCAGAAGAAGAAATATTCCTGCTGAGGTTCTGATTGGGATTGTATTTACCAGGTAGTGAGTCCTTGATTTGATGCAAAACATCTTTTTCAGAGCCTTTGAATAGACCTGAAATAAGGGTGGAAATGGGACTCTCTGGATCAATCTCTTAGTCAAAGATATTGATAGAGTTTCCATGTACCTGGAGTATCAAAACATACTTTAATTAAAACAGAGCTTAGATGTTGGGATGGCTTTCTGTCTTTAGTCTGCATGTGTGTGTATATATATATATATATATATATATATATATATATATACACACTATATTTAGAAACTAAATATATATATTTAGTTTCTAAATATATATATATTTAGTTTCTAAATATATATAAATATAAATATATAAATATATATATATATTTAGTTTCTTTTTCTTTTATTGTTGTTCAAGCACAGATGTCTCTACTTTTCCCCCACCACATTCCCCCTCCCCCACCCCGCTCCCCACCCTCAATCCTTCCTCCCATTGGCTTTGCCAATGGGTCCTTTATACATATTCCTTGATGACACTTCCCCTTTTTCCCCCATTATCCCCCTCCCCGCTTCTCTCTGGTTACTGTCTGTTTGGTTACTGTCAGTTTGTTCTTTATTTCAATGTCTCTGGTTATATTTTGCTTGCTTGTTTGTTTTGTTGATTAGGTTCCACTAATAGGTGAGATCATGTAATATTTGTCCTTTACTACCTGGCTTATTTCACTTAGCATAATGCTCTAGTTCCATTCATGCTGTTGTGAAGGGTAGGAGCTCCTTCTTTCCCTCTGCTGCATAGTATTCCATTGTGTAAATGTACCGTAGTTTTTTGATCCACTCATTTACTGTTGGGCACTTAGGTTGCTTCCATGTTTTGGCTATTGTGAACTGTGCTGCTATAAACATTGGGGTGCATAGATTCTTTTGAATTGGTGTTTCAGGGTTCTTAGGCTATAATCCTAGCAGAGGAATTGCCAGGTCAAAAGGGAGCTCCATTTTTAGGTTTTTGAGGAAATTCCATACTGTTTTCCACAGTGGTTGCACCAGTCTGCATTCCCACCAGTAGTGTACTAGAGTGCCCTTTTCTTCACAGCCTCGCCAGGACTTGTTTATTGATTTGTTTATGATGGCCATTCTGACTGGTATGAAGCGGTGTCTCATTGTATACATATATTCTTTATACTCCTTTCTTATTTTATTCTCCTCACTTTTTCCAATACATTGGGAATGAAAGTCTTAGCTCAAAAAAATTATATATAAATACACATACACACACACACATACAGGGTGGGAGCAAAAGTAAATTTACAGTTGTATGTATGTGAAACACTGTATTCTTGTATTATTATTTATTAATTATTATATTATTTTCCATATGAACAACTGTAAACCTACTTTTGCCCCACCCTGTATATAATTATATGAAGTTATATATAATATACAAATTTATACATAAATAAAATTTATATATACACTTATATATATATAATTACATGATATATATGTATTCATCAGCATGCATGTGTATGTGCTTTAAATCATAATTTATGAAGGAATAAATACTTCATGTAAAATATATAGTCAAAAAAGAAGTTATATAGATATTTTGGAAGGCCCCGGGATCTAACTTTCAATAATTCACTTCCAAGCTACCCAGGCTTAGTCCTGCTACAGACCTACTACTCATTTTTGTTAAACCAAACTTTAATTTGCAAAATCATTATACATATCTTATCCCCCCATAGTAATTTCTCAGCTATTTCTGGTTGGTATGAAGATATTTTTATTACCATTTTATAGATGAGGTCACACATTCAGAGAAGTTGACTTCTTAAATGTCACTAGGCTGAGCAGAAATATTTATTTTTAATCTAGGTCAGCTCTATCTGGGACCATGGCTCTTTCTAGTACATGGTATAACTGTGGCTTGGTTTTCAAGCTTTTTACCAGGTTTCTTAGATTTCATTTAAAATATGCAACAATGTTTTTAATATTTTATAAATCATATGTACCTGTTTTAGCATTATATTTTTCATTTCTAAATGGCATGCTTCCCCCATTTTAATGTTATTTAAATTAAGATGTCACAAAAATTAATGTCACAGTGACATTTTTATAAAATCTGAAATTAAATTGATAAAAAAATGATGTAATAGAACTGAGAAGGCATAGCTTTTTTGGACCTATCCCTATGTTTAGGTAACTTATTTTTATAAAAACATATGTCTTTGAATTCCCTCCTCCTGAAAATAAATTTCTCTATTTTTATATGAGACATTTAGATAAAGATTCAAATACTATTTCGTTATTTCTTTTCTCTTTTTTAAGATTTTATTTATTTTATTTTTAGACATAAGGGAAGGGAGGGAGAGAAAGGGGGAGAGAAACATCAATGTGTGGTTGCCTCTTGCACACCCCCTACTGGGGACCTGGCCTGCAACCCAAGCATGTGCCCTGACTAAGGAATCGAACATGCAACACTTTGATTTGCGTGCTGATGCTTAATCCACACAGCTACACCAGCCAGGGCTCATTATTTCTTTTCTTGTAATTCCCATAAACCACTGGCAACTCTTCCTTTATTAATGTTCATCATCTTCTAAATTCATTTTTTGAAGTCACTCAGTTTCCTCCCAAGAATATAGTCCTCAATGTATAGTTTTTCTTTCCTCAGAGAATTTGACTTAATATTTATCAGATTTTCACTGATCTCACTAATAGTTCCTGAAATTTCTTACAGCTTGATTTATTTTAGTGTTTTTTCTCCATTGTGTTAATGTAAACATCACCCTGTTTCCAAACTAACCTATATTTCATGGCACTCCCCAGTACTTTTATGACTTAATGGGGAAAATATATGTAAAAATTGAGTTTTAGAATTCCTTGCCGAACTTTTCTGTCTTTGCCTTCGCATGTTCAGGTTTTATAACCATAGATGAATGGACTTGAGTAGAGTGAAAGCCCAGATTGAAAAAAATTAAACTGTCTAAACAACTATCCCTGAGACTTAGGGGAAAGACAGTCAGGCACCTCTTAACAATGAGGGTACCTCTGAGAAATGTGTCCTTAAAGGATTTTTTTTGTTGTTTGAATATTTAATGTGCACTTACCCAAACCTAGATGGTCTGCCTACTACTATAAATTGTATGTGTTATACTTTTATATGACTTGTAGCATAGTAGATTTGTTTATATAAACATCATCACAAATGTATCAATAATATATTGTGCAAACCCATTACAATGGCTATGATGTCAGTAGGCATAGGAATTTTTCAGTTCCATAGTAATCTTATAAGACCACCATGGTATATGGGCTCCATTGTTGACTGAAACTTCAGTGTGTAGTATGTGACTGTAAATGGCATTCCAAAGGATTATGTACATTTAAAGTTAAAGAACGGCTCCATTTTGGGTGGCAAATTAAAGTGTAGAACAGGGCACTGAGGCTGGGTCCTTGTTGAATGGACCCAGCCTTATGGTCAAGGTTAGTGACAAACCCAATGGAGGGCTCACTGCAAGGCACGTTTTGCAGTAGACTATGACATCAAAACTATTTCCAACCTATAATGAGACAGAGGCAGCTCTTATTTTCATTGTGTTGGTCTGGTTTCATTCATTGATTCCTCCTCGATTTATTGAACACCCATTATGTGAGATACTATGCTAGATATTGGATCTTCGATGGTAAACAATAGTAAGCAGTCTTTTTTGCTGTAGAGCTTGTCATTTAGGAATTATCCTCAACCCATCTTGTCACATTTTTAATTTACGAATTTTATATTATTTTTTGAAGATGTGAATTACTATAAGTTTTTATGTTGATAAACCTGAATCGGAAATTAGCTGGAGAAATAATGAAACAAAAGATTATCATGCTAACACCCAACCATTTAAAATACTAGGATTTAGGAACCAACACAAGTCACATCTTTTGGCTTCCATTATAATTTGTTTCAGAATCTGAAGTTATGTGCTATGACAACACAATAAAGGAATTTCTAACTTATAATCGGAGGACCAAGAAACATTTTATAAAGCTATTGAGTTCAGGATTCAAAACTGAGAGATGATTAGGAGCTAATTTGGAGAAGGACAGATGTGAAAGGAGAAGGGGAGGGAAGGAGCAAAGATGGGTGGTAAAGGGCTATAATGGCAACTTATTACTGGAAAGATACACAGAATAAAGAGATGCCATTGCATTGTACTAAGTAGAGAAGTGACTTGAGACAGGTCACCCTGTCTGCAATTTTGGAAGCATTTTTGAATGGGGCATGGCCGCTAAGCAGGAAGAAGCTAGAAGGTATTGCGGTAAACTTCTTGAGCAATAATAAAGATCTACACTAGTGAAAAACCTTTTTTCCTTAAAAACCTATATCTATATATTCTTATATACTTTTGAATTTATATACAAATTCATCATAAGTTTAAATAGTTGCAAAAGATGTTATTTTCAGCATAAGTTTTGACATTTTAAAATAAACCTGTTGTATCACTCTTAAATATATATATTATTAGTGCCTGAGTAATATTGATATCACATGCTTATCATTATCCATTTAAAAATATTTGAAATAGCTCTTATAGAACTTTTAAATAAACTTACATGGTTCTCTTTTCTTTTGAATTTGTATCTCTCTTCTCATGGAAATTGTTTTGTTACTAAATATTTTATCCTTGAAAATATTTCATTCATTAACCTATCATAATTTTTAATTATAAAATATATTTATAATTTAATTTTTTATAACTGTAAGCGTTAGGGTTACTTTTTCCTCTAGAATTTATTGGTAATACAACCTTTCTTATGTACAATAGACCAAAACTATATCACTGTATTTCAAATTTCGAAAAGTTGTTCATGACAAAAAGCACAACTTCGTTGGAAATGCATTGCTGAATGTGACAGATGGTATTCTTCATTTTAGTTCATTTCTCTACCTTTGGAACAATGGTACATAAATGATACATATTGCCAAAACAAGACTAAGTTTTGTATTGATTTTATTTTAACTTTTCACTTTTATAGACGTGAACTCATAGATGAAGAGTAGAGTTATAACAGTGTCATTCAATTACTTGAACTCCTTCACATCATATGTAAAAAATCTATTATAACAGTAATCTATTATAAAAATTTCTTTTTAATAATCTATTAACTTTGTGGAATACAAAGAATTGGCAATACTTGATTTACGAAGTAATTTCTTTGCGGTTCACTTTCTCAACAGTAACATCAGTTTTTCTCAACATTTATATCAATCGTCCTTTTGTTTGGTGCCTTCAGAGAGTTATGTACTGGGTCAAGGCACACAAACTTCTGGATGGGTAAGAAGTATGTTTTTGTTTTGTAAAATAAGAGGATGGTAAGGAGGAAAGGGGTAGTTCGAATGTAGAATCCGCACTCTGTCGTAGATGTATCTTCAGTTAGTCCCTAAATCTCTTTCCCAGTACTTCTGGGAAATGATCTTTGCATTTCGAAGAGTGTGTGTGTGCACCAGTTCAAAGACTACTAAGCTAGATGGTAAGGAAGGAGAAAAGTAGAAAGACATTAGAAATAAAGAGAAATATAAAGTAGAAAAATTCAATAAATTTTGGTAGTTTCTTAGATTAGGAGTGTGTACAAAATTTCTAGAATTTAAGAAGGGTGGAGCACATTTTACATTTTCCTTTAGAAAGTGAAAAAAGTTAACCAGGGAAACATGAAACAATTCGTCTGATGACTGGATATAAGTTTATAGGGCACTGATCTGCAAAATGCATTTTTTTCTCTGCTGTCTTCAGACACCAGGTTGAAGGTACAGAGAAGGACTTAACCCCACTTTCAGGTAGTTAGTTTTGAGAGGTATGGGGTGAATGTGAGTAACTGAAAATAAGGTGACAGGCTTTTTTCTTTCTGTGCTGCTGCTGTGGAGATTTCTGATGCCAGAAACATCTGCAGAAAGGAGAGTAGGAGATGGGCCCTGGCTAGAGAAAGGGAACTGAATCCCTAGGTAGGGCTTGCCTTGTGGGAGCTTAATTGTGCATAGTAATAGCAACAATAGTTATATTTACTGAGCTGAACTTTTAACCTCACATGAAGCTCTTTTCCTTAATTGGCTCCTTTCTTCATTACTAAGCAGGCTTTTGGTGCTGTGAGGTCTGTTCCTGTCTCTGAGGAACATCAGAGTAGGAAACTGACAGAGAACTGAACTCACATGCTCACAGTCCAGTCTGAATTGGAAGCCAGGTTTGTGCTCCTTACACTATACCAATAACCTATCAAAGAACTTTGAAAGGAGCTTTTCATTGCCTTTTGATGGTTCATTCACTCAATTATTTACTGAGCACCACTGCGTGCCAGGGATACTAGACTCTGGGAAACAGTGGGAACAAGGTATGAGGCCCAGTACCTGGCCATGGACCATTGTTTCAGGAAAAAGAAGCACACAGCAAACAGAGAGAAACACAGAGCGTGTAGATGGTGAAATAAACAAACAGGACACTGAGATAAGAGAATAGCTGGATGTGAGGAAGGTCTACAAGGAGCAGAAAGTACATACGTTAAGGTGGAAATAAGCTAAATGTGTTCAATAAGCAGCAAAAAGATTACCGTAGCTGGAGTAGCATGTAGAGTGATAAAGGAGGAGGTTGGAGAGGTAGGCAGAGGCTATATCATATAAGGCCTTACGGGTCATGATAAGGATTTTGGATTTTACTGATTTTTTTCCTAAACCATTGAGAGGTTTTAAATGAAAAGGAAACGCATTCAAATTAGTTTTATAAAGTTATTCTACTGCATAGAGAATGAAATGTGGGAAAGAAAGGGTGGAAGTATGGACAGCTATCAGGAGTCTATTGGAATAATACAGATAGCAATAATAGTTATATTTACTGATTATCAATGGTAATTGAAATAAAGAGAAGGCAGTAAGGATGGAAAAAGTACACAGATTTCAAATGTGCTTTGGACATGGAGTTGGCAGGACATCCTAAAGGATTAGATGCGGGGTGCAAAGATAAGAAACAAATCCAGGATAATTTCCAGGTGTCTAGTTTATGGACCTGGATAGCTCATGGCGCCATTCCATGAATGAAAGATTTGATGGGTATGAGGGTGGGGAATCCAGAGCCCTATCTAGGTTAATTTGAGGCTCTTGTGACATACACCAAAGGATAAATTAGGTACGTAACTGAATATTTTCATGGAAACTTAGCTGTCAACCATATTGTCCTGCTTTTTCTTGGCCAGACACCTACACTACACTACACTGCATTTCTCAGCCACCTTCAAGTAAGCGTGACCATGGGCCGATGCCCTCCTAGCAGAATGTGGGCACACAAAATGTGCACAGTTTCCAGGCCTGTCCCGGTAAAGACCATTGACAGGTGCTCCTCCTCGCCCTTGTTTATTCTGGCAGCTGGAAGCAGGTGATGACCAGGTTCTGGATAAAGCAGGTTCTGGAAGATTTCTGGCTGGAGAAGAACTCGGCCCCATTGGCCTAAACATCTACCTGGGACTGTTATATAAGGAAACAAAACAAGCCTCTACTTTTGTTTTGTTTTTAAGAATAGAGGTGACAAAATGGAAAGGTAGATCACTGAATTTCTCTAGAAAGGATAAAGTGAAAAAGTACGCAAAAGAGGAACACACACTTTGTATAGGAAGGCTTGCCAGAGTACCTCAAGAAAGGAAAAGAACTTGCGAAAGGACCCAGAGGCAGGAGGCCTGGGCAGTCCTGCTACGGTGGCTTGAAGGCAATGCACACCCAAAGATAATTAGAAAATGCATAACTTCTGAGAAAAAGTCCCTTGAGATCAAGGCAATGAAAGTAACATTAGGAAATAACCAAAATGACACTTTATTTGATTCAGGACAAAGATATTGTACATTCTAAATTTAAATCTACCTCCAAAGTTTTAACAATATATACTTAAAGCAACTATATAATACATAATACACTGAAAATTATATTCTTTCAAAGTGTTTCCACGTATCTTGATAAAAGTTTAAATGTCAACTTACGATATGAAATGTGCTATACAGGCTTTTTCAAAATTATATTAAGGAAGCTACAGGCAAAAACTTTGAAGACTTTTGAGGACAAGGACCAGAGGTTCAGAAAGGATTATGTGAAATCTAGATGCTAGATGATGTATGGTGGTGTATCATTATGATGGTAGTTTGAGAGATGAAAATTAATGATTACTGTACATAATTTTTCCAAAGATTTTAAAAACCACTAGTATCCCAAACATGTTCACCTAATGTCTCATTCTAAGAGATTTGTTGGGCTTTAGAAAATAATGGAGGAAATGTGGGGGAGCAATATCCCTTTTAGTGGAAAACAGTTTGAAACATTCATTTTTATCACACTCTCCTTGGCAAGGTTTGTTCACAGCAGAAGTGCCCTGTGAGTCCTTAGGGAAAGTTGATGGAGAAACAGGCCTGGGGCTAGAATTATTTATAACTTTAAATCTCTCACAGAAAATTCATGACCTAAAAGCAGGTGGTCTTAGAAAGCAGACGGAACTATGCTATTGTTTCAACAGAAAAATGAAGCTGCTTGCTGTAGAAAACATCAGGGCAGGACTCTGAAGCCTGAAGGCAAAATAATATAAAGGGGATGAGTAAAATTATTCCAGTTGAGTAAATTTTCACACGTTTAGTCAAAAAATCTCAATGTCAATCTCTGTTGAGTTTTGGGAACAAAAGGCTGAGCTTTGCAGATACAGTTCTTCTCAGATCCTAAAATAGCTCAGAACCATAATGATCTAGCTAGGCCCCCAAATTCCTGGATCAATCTAACAGTCACCTCATGCGGTTTTTTATTTGTGTGTTAGTTGTTATTGTTGCTGTTCTGTTTTTGCTGTCTTTTGTGATGGTGGGATATTACATTTCTATTCTGCATACAAATCGCCACAAATGTAGCATCTTAAAACACATTTTATTTTGTGAGTCAGGAATTATGGGCACAGCTTATCTGGGTCCTTGGCTCAGAGTCTCATGAGGTCACAGTCAAGTTCAGCTAGCACCGTTCCTTTCTAGAGCTCAGGGTTTTCTTGTGGTTGTTGGTAGAATTCAGTTCTTGTATCTGTACGACTAAGGTCCCCATTTTCTTGATGGCTGTCAGTTTCTAGAATCCACTCACCCCTCTCACAGGGCCCTCACTGCACTTCACGGTTAACAGGAGGATTTTTCTCATAAGAAGGGCCTACACCCTCTTTTAGGGAGCGTCACCTGATTAAGAAACTCCCATGAAGAATAATTTCACTTTTACTTAATTCAAAACCAATTGGTTCAGGACTTTCATCAGGTTTCCAGTATCTTTTCACCTTTATCATATAAGGTAATCTATTGACAAGAGTTCTATCCCATCATTTTCACAGCTGGCACCCACAATTAAGAGGATAATACCCAGGAAATTTATACCAGGGGGCAAAAATCTTCAGGCTATTTTAAAATCCCATGTACCACAGGGATGAAGTCTACAGATGTATTAACTACAAATTACCTTATTCTTATCCTGTCACTTTATCATAAAACTACCTGATTCAAGTTTTAATAAGTTTTTACCAGTGCTAGTGCTTTCATTTCAGGTAGATCAAATAATTCACCGTTCACCACTTTCTACTTTTAACACTCAAAACTGCTTTATATAGCCTATGCCACTGAAAAATCCATTAATATCATTATCAGTTTAATCACTCCTTTCTGAAAATTGTCACTTTCTTAAATTAGGTTGTCCACAATCTTACATAGTAGATTTTAGTGCTGGGCCTGATATTGTCCTGTAACACTTTACATTATTTTTTTTCTAACTCTGTATATAATATTGCCCATACATTTGACTTTAAAACCCAACTGAGGGGAATATGAGGGGGTTAAATGTTAGTGGAAAAAATGCAATAAATTTTTTTAAAGAAAGAATACATATATAAACTAGATTAGCCAGTCACCATGTCAGGACATTAACCTGAAAAGAGATTGTTCTGCTCTCAAGGAGCTGATAAATTTTCTAATGACATATTAGGGTACTTTTTTATGGTTTGCCTAGATGCCTTCCAGAGTAATAACTAACCACTCAGAAGTGTCATTGTATGTATTACTCTTTGAATTAGTTTTGAAAAAACGCATGCACTTTAAAGTTCATTGATGCCTGCCAGTCTAACAAACTTAGGAGCTCTTTCTTGAAACTCTCCCCAAGTGAGTTGGCACGCCCCATGTTCAGGATTTCCTCTTCTGCAAACTTGAGGGCTTTCGCCATATTCTTTTTTTTCAGTTCATTTATAAAACACTAAATAAAACAAAAACTGTTTCTGGCACTGATGTTTAAGGGGTGCTATGGTTAAAATTTTTCTATTCACAAAAATACTTATTTGTGATTAAGTCTGCCTTTTTATAAAAGTCAGAAATCTCTTTCAAGTACTCAGTGAAGCATTTGAAATGTTTTTCTATCTTGATATCTAAATTAAGAAATAGTGTCAGTAATTCCTATTACTTTCATTTCTCTGATTTTTTCTCATATTCAGAGATTATTTCAGAATATATTTTGTCTTTAAATGACTGGCTTCATTGCTCCATATCACACCATTTCATTATGGAAGTGAAATTCACTAACTTGAGAACAATCTTCATGGATATCTACATACCAATTTATATTTATCAAGTTTTGAAAAATTTAACATGCTTTAAAAAATTATTTCAACCTCAAAATTTTGTATCATTTGCCCTAGAGTTTGCAATATACATGTTTAATTAATCACAGACTACTTCCAAATTAGTTTGTGCAGAACTTTTACGTTTGCTTTTGTATGGAAGGAGAAACACCACTGGTTTACATCTTAGCTTTCTACTTTACTTATGGGACCTGTCGTAATTGGCAGCTTTGCCTTATTAAAAACTATTGAGAAAAGTATTTACTTTGAGAAATTAAAAGTTTTGTTAACTAAAAGTTACACCTTAAAATTTTTTAGATTGTATTTTTTCATAAGATGATGGCTTCTTTTTTTATTATTGTTTTTATTTCTAATGTAATTTCTTTCCCCAAGTGCATAAGATCTTTACCACTGTAAATCAAAATAATTATCCCCATGGAAGAATCATTTATTAGAACTAGGTGACCATTTGAATGTTAACTATTCCTTATACCGAGCCATTAAGATTTTAATTGGGATAGATATTTTAATTTGTAAGTAAAATTTTAAAGCAGACCTTATGAACCAGTTTGTTAAACAGGATTAAGAGTCTCTTTTATTATTGTCATTTGAAAGAACTTTAAGAGTTATCTACCCTAACTTCCTATCAAAGTATTGTCTTACTTAGAACCCCCCCCCCCGATTATGCGAGGGTACTTACCAAATTAAATGTTCTTTAACAATATTATTGTGAGATCACAGGTTTCAGCAACTAGCATTGACATAGTGAAACATGAAAAGATTAAATAGAAAATCGTATTTCTTTTGTTAACATATGTAAGTTATACATGGAGAATTTAGAGTATCTTTTCTAAATCTTTCTGTTCCCTGCTTACGTGTGACAGGTTACCTGCCATACCTGAGTGTTTGTATCATCCCAAAATCCATGCCATGAAATATACTTCCAAACTGTTTAAATGTGAAATCTGTTATTTTAATTTACCCAAATAATAGTCCAGAGAGTGTAGAAGTAGTTCAAAATTCACTTGCATTAAAAAAATGATAGTTTAAATCCAATTCCTAAGATACATCAGGGCATAATTCAAAGAAAATGTGAATGTTGTATAAATGAAACCTAGGACACCTGAGGACTGTGCAACCAACTACATGGAACACATAATTACTGTAGGTGGGATTTTTAAAAGAATTAACAAATTCAGAAATATCAATGGAATAATAAATATATTCATGTATTCTTACTGGTAAAAAATTTAGAATTTTTTCTGGTTTGTATTATTTGTAAGATGCAGCTTAATTAATTTTTTTATTTGTTTGTTACCCCCTCCTTCCCCAGCATAATATTGTCTAAAGGATACTCACTTTCTCCTTCATTTGGCATAAGAATTAAGAAAGTTAATCATATGAAAAGCTTAGATCAGAGTTAGTGCTTAATGCTATTAATAGTGAATTATTAACAATTATTATGTGACTGATAAAAAAATTTATCTAAATTGAATTATATCATTAGCTGTTTATAATTTGTCCTGTTACTTTATTCTGCAAGTATCTCTGTGTAATGCGCTATACTAGGTACACGGGCTCTACCCATATGAATAAAGCCGTATCCAACTTAAACATGTTTAGGAGCCCTGGGTGGAGCAAAGAGGTAGTTATTTACTTAATAGATAGAGTTTTCGCTTTAGGTTTTTATGCATCCCAAGTATTTTCCATTATATCCAATTATATACCAATTGGGCCAGTGCTCCTAGTTAACTTATTTTTTCCTAAAAGACCCTGTTCAGTCTTAAGATGCCAGTCAGAAATAGTAACCATTGAAACCATCATGATCTGTTATCATAAGGGCACAGATGGGTTTGTCGTAATAGCCATTATCCCCACAAAAGTCTGGAGAATGGAACATAAATTACTGTATTTTCATTAGAAGCAAGTATACAGAAAAGAGAGAAGTGGTGACACAAATTCTTCAACAGTATGAAGAAAAGTTGAAGATCCTCTAATGATAGAAGAGTTGCTTTTATTTATTTAGTCCACTATAAAGCTTGGTTTTCATGTTACTTCTTGGATCAATTGCAATTATCTCCACTACTGTCATGGCCACAGCCTATAGGTTGAAAAGCACTGTACATTTGGACAATACTATGGGAGACGGTAAAAGGGGTTTGGGTTGAATGGGTACCTGTATGTCTAAGAATTGAAATAAAAACACAGACGGTCTGAGGTACGATAGCCAGAACAGTTTCTATAAAAGCTACAAAAGGGGTAGCATGAGGATGCTCAAACCAAACACTGATCTCTGCAGTAGCATCTTTTTATTCTTTATGTCTAAGCCCTCCCACCCCTGCACTCTGCCACAGCCTCCTGGAACCACTTTCGATATGCCAAAAATGACACACTGCTCCTCTTGATGCTTTGGCACATGCTTCTCTCTGTTTTGATGCTGCCAATGGTCCCTGCTGCCTCATTTTAGTCCATGCAGCCTGAACACTGTCTTTGTCACTTACATGTCAGTACATCTCCTAGATTGTAAATTCCACCCGGATGGAGATCAACTGTGTTTTCTTTTACCAGCAGCTGTAGTCCCTTCAAGCCCCCAGCTACTAGTACTATTCTGGAATACTTAAAAAAAAAGTTGTCACGTGAATAAAACTCCACACAATCCAGTTTAGCTTGAGTTGTAGATCTTGATTGAGAGACTTTTTCCCCTCTTTATTGAATTTATTGGAGTGACATTGGTTAACAAAAATTTTACAGGTTTCAGAGGCACAATTCTATAACACATTATCTCTACACTGCATTGTGTGTTCACCCCTGAAGTCAAGTCTCCATCCACCACCATTAATCCTCTATAATCTTCTCCACCTCCCTCCATACCCTGTCTTTGCAGCAATCACCACACTGTTGTCCCTGTCCCTGAGGGTTTTTTTTCCTCAGTTTTTTCTTTTTTATTCAATTCCTCCACCCCCTCACCCAGTTCCCACCCCCAACAGCTGTCAGCCTGCTCTCTATGAGTCTGTCACTCTTTTACTTTGTTAGTTCATTTTGTTCATTAGATTCCACATATGAGGGAAATCATGGCTCTTGTCTTTCTGTGTCAAGCCCTGCACATACACTGCTTCTAATCCTCCCAATCGCTCTGCTATACAGGTAGAGACAGAAAAACTATGGCTCAGGGAGCTGAAATGGGAACCTGGGTCTCTCTGATTTCAGCTCCTACCACTAGGAAATGATGCTTCCCAGTAATTGAATCTCCCACTTGGTAAGTGTCTACCATGTTTCAGGCACTCTACTGCTCTATCCAAGTTCAAATTTTAACTTTACCCCTTCCTCACTGTGTGATCATGATCACATCACTTCAACTCCCTTAATTTCAGTTTCCTCATATATAAATTAATAGGGTAATAAGAGGACCTCATTGGGTTATAGGGAGAATAATGTGAATAATCTATTGTAAGAACTTAGTACAGAGCTTAGTATATATAAATAATTAAATATTGACTGTCATTATTATTTATATTATAAAACACTTCAGATATACAAAAGCTATAAATATAATAAATGTCAAAGTACTCAGAGTAAAGCTGAAAAGATTAAGCATTACAAACACAGTTGAAATGCACATGTACCCATCCCTTATTCTGTCCTCTGTAGATGTAGTTTTTAAAACTGTTAATATTTATTCTTCTTATGCATGCTTTTATTCATTTACTACAGGTGTATGTATTATTAAACAATATATTGAAACATTTAAGTGTTAAAGTGAACGAGTCCAACTTTCCTTTGTAACCTGCTTTTTATGATAAATATTATTTCCAAAAATCATAAGTGATATATAAAGCTCTAGGTCCTTAATTTTACTGCTACGCAGTATTCTGTTTTATGAATGGAACTAGTTTTTTCATCCATTCTCTAATTGTTGTGTATTTGGGTTTGTTTTCAAATTTGTAATGTTGCATAAACTGCTACAGCAATAATAAAATAAACAAAAAAGTTATATAAAACACTTTTCTAGAGTTTTTATGTTTCAGTCATTATTCTGACTTACATATATTGAATATTTAGTCCCACAACAATTCAAAATATGTACTATTACTGCACACATTGTAAAAAAAATGGAGAAACTGAGTCAACTTCACACAGCTAGTACACGGTGCTGCCAGAAATCAAATGAGATAATCAGGTTCACAAGTCAGCTCTCTTGACTACATCTCTTTTGGCACACATGTCCCAATGACTCAAAGACTGTTTCTCAATGCTTCCTGCATGTTAGACTCTCCAGGCAATTAAAAATCATGACTTATGCCCAACCTCCTTTCCAAACCCAATTCCAAACCCAAACCCAAAACCAACTCAAAATCTTGGGATAGGGTCTACACATAAATATTTTTTAATCGTATTTTAATTAAACTTTTTAACCCACTGATACAATCTTGTAAAACTATTACACAATGTCACAACCTAGAGTGACATGAATTCAGTCAAGATACTGAACATGCCCATGAGCACAAAGACCCCCCTGGTTACCCACCTATAGCTACACCCATTTCCCTATCGCTCCTATTTCCATAATGTTATCATTTCAAGAGTACAATTTAAATGGAATTATGCAGTATGTAACCTTTTGGATTGACTTTTTCATGTAGCATACTTCTCTGAAGATTCATCCAAGTCATTGCATGTATGAATAATTTGTGTCTTTCTATTGCTAACGATATTCCATGGTGTGGATGTTCTACAGCTTGTTCAACCATTCACATGTTGAAGCACATCTGTTTCCAGTTTTTTGACTATTACATATAAAACTGCTGTAAATGTTCATTTATAAGCTTTTGTTTAAACATACATTAGCATTTCTCTAGTATACTTGGCCAGGAATCCAATTGCAGAATCTTCTAGTAGTTGTGTGTTTAGTTTTTTAACTTCCAAATGGTCTTGATTTGAGTATTTTTAAAGCTCCTCATGTTTTGGATATCACCGTCCTGGGGTTTGTACCTGGGAGTGGCTTTTTTGGAACATAACATGAATGTATTTTCAACTTTATTAGATTTTGGCAAAATTGGTTTCCAAAATGAATGTGACCCTTTATATTCCTGTAAGTTAGCCTCTTGCTTCTTCATCACCATCACATGTTAGTTTCAAAATCTTAAAATGTTTTCAAATTGATGAATGTTTAATGCATTTTATAATGCTTTTATTTTTCATCACTCTAATTACTAGTGAGATTAAGAATCTTCCTATATATTCATAGGCTTTGCAGTTCATCTTTTCTAAGGTGATTGGTCAAAGTATCTTCCCACTTTTCTAATTTTGTTCCCTT
>PVJD01008027.1:0-77099 GCA_004026545.1 Mormoops blainvillei | reverse complement strand
AGAGACAGAAACAGAAACGATGTTTTTAAAAATCACTTTATTTTTCAATACTGCATGAAAGCATGCTCACAATACCTAAATATCTGGCGCCTCTGCTGAGTACTACTAGCATCCTCATCTTGGATTCTGTTGGCATGTTAATAACACATTTTTATTTTTATTAGCATCAGTCACACAGTTACCAAAACAAATGTTAAAAATCCCCTCACCTTTTGTCAATAATATAATTCTCTTGGGAACACAGGGACTAGAAAGAAAGAACAGACATACAGTTGAGCGTTTGTCAAATACACAGTGCCATCTGTAAACCAATGAAGACAACAAAAATCACGTGTAATAATATTTAAAAAGGATCTCCCCCACACAATAAAAAATCCACATGGTGATAAAAGTACACAGATAATGATAATGGATTTTTTTGGTTTGGAGACACTGGTTACTTTGAACAGACACACATCTTGAAGCCATTCATTTTTGTGGTACAAAGTAATCTGAAATTAAAATATTCTCTTCCAAACGCATGAACCCATTATTATTATTATTATATATTCAAGGTATACACCGGCCTATAGACTGTGCCTCATTCATTTGACAAATGTTTTGATCACCATGACTTTGGCTGTGGCTTTAGCAATGAACAAGCGGGTTAGCCTCAACGCAGGTTTTCTAAGGCTATGAAGCTAGCTCAGGCAACCATCATTTTTGCTTCCCTTACTACCACAGTCTTCTAACTAGTCTTCCAGCTACCAGGAGTCAGTCAATTATGGCCAGGCCTGCACAGCCACACCCTTTTATTTATGTACTGTCTACGGCTGCTTTCACATTAAAGAGGCAGACTTTAGTTGTTGCAATAAAGACTATATGGCTTGAAAAGTCTAAAATACTTATCATCTGGCCCTTTATATGAAAAAGGTTGCTCACTCCTGCTGTAGGTAAAAACCTATCTACCTTAACTAGCTTTCAGGGTCATGTCATCTGCTGCGCCTTGCTTATTTCTCCAATCTAAACTTTCCTCATTTCCTATGTCACCTAGGTATAGTCAAGGTACTCTGAATCTTTCAGTTCCTCGTTGTCAAACTGTCCTTCATCTCTGCGCTTACACAAATATTGACTCTCTACTTGGAACACTTCGGTCCTTTAAATCTCCTCTTGGAAGAGAACTTGCATCCCTCAGTTACGGTTTACGGTGCTTCTCTGCTCTGTCCTCATTTCACGTTTATGTCTCTACACAAATCACACATCATATCGTCTGGCTACTCATCAAGGGTAGACACCTCATCTATCTTATAAGCTACAGAGAAATAGGCCTTGTTTAGCCTCTGATTTCGGAAGACCTGGGTTGAAATCCCAACTCTGTCATTTTCTAACTGTATGATCTTTGGCTATTTTACTTAGCCTCCTGGAGCCCCAGTGTCCTTAGCTGTAAAACAAAAGCAATGACAGTATCGACCATATAAAAGCTCTTTGGGGGATAAATTATTGTAACTCTCCATGGGTATGCACTACAGTGCCCAGCATAGCACCTATTTATAGGTGCTCAATAAAGTTTGTTGAATATTACAAATTCTTAACTGATCGTCTAGATTTTAATGTTAGTTACTCTATGTCTTCTTAACATAGAGGAAATTTCCATCTCTGACAGTGTTAACACAAACTCTATACGCTCATACATTCTTGAATAGTTACTAGTATTCCACAGAACAGGTACTTAACAGGTATTGGTAAAACCAAACTGATTCTCTTCTTAAAGGTATGCATAAAATAGTCACTTAAAAGAATTGTTTCATATAATCACTAACAAAGTGGAAAACAAATATTAATCTAAAAAATCAGTTAGCATTATTTTAAAAGAAAAAAATTATTTATCAAGAAAAGTCACTAAGAAGTAGCATTGAGAGTGTACATGATTTTGTAGGCAGTGACTGATGTTCCAAAAATCTCATGCCTGGAAGAAAAATCATATTACAAAACTTATATCCTCAATGCGAATATTACTCCTGTAGGCAATTTGCTACTAACTTTTGAAAAACTTATAAAACTGCTGCACTACAGTTATTTTACACACTGTTAGATTAATAACAAGACAGATCTCAATATTTCTGAAAGCTGACTTGATATGTAACAAATGTGCTTTAAAATGTGATCAGTAGTTTAAGGGAGTGAGCCCTATAATGCAATCAGTGCATATTCCTACATGAATAGCCAAATATAACAATACATACATCTTGGGAAAATATACGGTCTCTAGCTCTCTGGTACTCCTCTTCTCTTTCTTCTATAGATTTGCTTCTTCTGTCATCTTTCAAACGGATTCTTATCTAAAGAAAAGAGGACAATTAATTCTTGGGAAAATAATCTGCTAGTATAAATCCTGTACATATAAAAATGCTCTAATTGTGCTAGAATACCTGGTTATCATCTTTGTCGAAGCTAGAGTTATCTCTCTTGAGGATGTATCTTTTCTGAAAGTCTTCACCTTTATCATCTTTAATATGTTCATTAAATTTCTGATCAGGTCTAAAGAACAAAAACAAGGGAACAAAATAGATAATATACAACATTTACAGAAAAGGTAAATGTAACATTTTATAAAAACAGAAGTAATATAAATTACCAGTCACTGATGCCATTAAAAGATACTTATGTTATTTCTTTTTAAAAAACATTAAAAAAAATTTTATTGCTTTTACAGAAAGAGGAAGGGGGAGGGAGAGAAAGAGAAACATTGATTTGTTGTTCCCTTTATTTATGCATTCACTGGTATCTTACTGTATGTGCCCTGACTGAAGACTGAACCGGCAGCCTTGGCATAGTGGGATAACGCGCTAACCAACTGAGCTACCTGGTCAGGATAATACTTATTTTATTTACTCCTTACAGTGATCTTCTAAGAAAATATTAACTGTCCCATGATATGTGCAAAAGGCCATATGAAATACAGTGTAGGCTCTGGAATCAGACTGTTCAGGTTCAAATATTCAGCTTTACCAATTTAGTTGCTTTAGGACTTGCATGAGCTACTTAACTTTTATATTCCCTAGGTATAGTGTATCTAAATTAATAGGTTTATTCTGAAGATGAATTAATAAACAGCACTTAAAACAGTGAGAACCCACTAGAAGTTTGTTATTATTATAAATATAACTTAGAAAACAGGTTCAAATGACTTAAGTGATTGTCCAAGTGCACGACCAAGCAAGAGTTGGAGCCCTGGTATGTAAGACCCAAAGACTATACGTCCTCTTTGCATTGCCTCCTCTAAATCTAAGAAGAAATTCTAGGACAAAGTAAAAAGAAGAGCATAGTACAGTATAATGTTACACTTCTATAGTACCTGGCTTCGTATTACATAATTGAAAGTAATCAAATATTTTGTGGTTGAATTGACTATAACTTGAGACTACTTCAAAATGCAACCAAGTTCATAAGAATTACTAATTACAGCAGGGTACACCTTTGTTTTATGTTAATTGAAACCAGTTACAAAAGAGAAGTTCTTTCTTGGAGGTTAATGTTGTAAGCTAAAGTAATGATTGTACAATCCTAATATACAGGGTCTGGCACTAATAACACCCCTTTTTTATTATAAAATCTTTTATTACGACATCATAAGCATGTAATTCTGTAACATAACAACATCACACTCAAGTGCACCATATGACATTTTAGGTGACATGTTCAAATTAAAACTATAAATTATTACACGCACATTACTACCCTACCAAGTACACTCAAGAAGGTGTTACTTCTGCCAGACCCTGTATTTTATGGCTGACTGGTCTTTCCTCTGTGGAAACGTTGCAAGTTCTGCTAAGATCCAGAAGACAGACATAAGTTTTGGTCCTTGGAAAATTACAATTATGTAAAATTTTACTTCCTCAAATTAATTCATTCAACACTCTTATGACTTAATATTATCCTCTCATGCAATTGGAATTATTTGTTTGAAATATGATATATAAAAATATATTTAGAGTTTATAAAGTCCAACTGAACCCCACGTGGTTCTTTTTTACATATAGTTATAAATATATTATAGTTACATAATATATTATGTCATAAAGTAAATTTCTAAATCAAGTAAACCTGAATAATGACATTTTCAACAAACTGACCAGATATTTCATCATACATAGTACTCAAGTAACACTTTGAAATATTTGTTTCTACCTAGTGAATTTTTATTAGTATCTACCACCTGTCAAATTATACAAAATAAGATTTAAAATGAGAATTATCTAAGTAAGCTGAAGAGTCTCTATTTTAAAATGTACTAGATAAGTGAAACAGTGAGCAGATCTCCACATAAAACTATATACAGAATTAAACAGAAAAATATAGAGTAAAAACGGTTTTATGACCAAACTGATGAGATAAAGACTGCTTTCTTTAGGAGTTTGAGAGACTGTCTATGTAATTCTGACAATGGCAGTATGTTGTTTATTTCTGTCACACGATTACCTTGTTTACTTATATCAATTACTTTTGTAGCTATTTAAAGATACATTTTCTTATTCAAGGAGTTTTCGCTTGGGTGAGAGACTGTAATTCCAGTGACCTATAAGGTTTAACTAAAGGCCTGGCAACTTTTCTAAGAGCAACTGGATTCCCACACCAAATAGCATTAGCAGGCATTTCAGCTAACCTTAAGACTGTCTTACCTCTTTCTTTTATAGATGCCTGAATTTATTGCCCTGCAATCTCCAACTTCCCGCTCCATTGAGATACCCCAGTGGACACTGGGTTGTTGACATCCACAACACCACTGGTTCAAGGCTGGAGCGGGTAATCTGCCTATGAGGAAAAGGCAAGTTTGTTTTTATTCAATGTGGAGCAGATCTCTAAGGTTTTCTGATTTACAACCTTCTTCACATTGCTGAAGACAGAAGAATACAGTGTAACTTCAATGATTTGAAATGTCTAGTTATAATTATGTTTACTGATCCATTCTTTTAGTATATCATAAATATCTGTGTTTAGCTAAACTTTCGACAACCTTGATGAAGAGAACTGTAAAGCTATGTGACATCATTCATAACATTCAAATGACTGAGGTTACACTGTATTGAAAACCTTAGAGAGTCACCAGTCTAAATGTTAGTCAAAATGCCTGCTAATGTGCCTGTGCTTGGGTATCCAGTAGCTCTGAGCAATGTTGCAAGGTATTGGTTAGATTAGTCAGAGTTCTATTCACCTTCATACCAGCTCATATGTTACGGTTACTATTCTTCTTTAGCCATGATGTAAATAATTAGGAAAAGACTAATCGGTGGGGATAGTTTAATGAGATTAAGGGACGGACAGAGGAAAATTAAATCAGATTCACATTTGCAGGGCAAATTTAATCCCAGAGATAGGATTCTTTTCAAAGACATCTATCTTCATTAATTTAATTTTAGTTGTAGGGACAATCATTTAAAAATACTAGGTTCCATCAATATATCTATTTTGTTGACAACCTTCTATTTAAAATGGAGGAAAACCAATTTAGTTCCAGCAACAAAATGGCAGCTATAAGGATAAAGGCCATTATAACAGAAAGGATATAAGTGAATTAAATATAATTATGCAAACGGAATGGTCCACAGATAAGGTCCTGAGAGAAGTATAGCTTCAAGAAAGGCAGAAAAACAATGAACTAAAAAGCATTATTTATGGCATCTGAAGCTCACTGCTGGTTAATACCACAAATTCATTGTTGTCACATAGAAATTAATATAGAAAATTCTATTGATAGGCAGATCACAACCAAACTATATATTTTAGTTGAACTCAAGTAGTTGTTTTAGGATCAGCTTTAGGATTTTGGGAGCAAATAGGTAGAAGAGGTGTTGTTTACATTTCATAATTTTAGGTGCTTCCGTATTGGGCCTTTTGCTCCCAAATGCCAGGACTGATGATCTATCTATTCTACCAACATTATAAAGCTATCACTTTTTAAAGAAGATGGCTCCTCCTAACTCCTTAAAAATTTTCCTCAGTAAATTATATATATAGCCCAGGAGGTGGACACAACATTATGGTTAATACTGTATTAACCAACAGACTCACCTTCTTGAGATTTGTAGCAGAAAAGAAGCAAAAACGGAGGTGGAAAGGATGGTAAACTGACAGAAGATTAAAGATGGTGTCAAAATGTGCTTCTCTCTACCCTCCAATTTGCCCGAGGCTGGACAAAGCTATCTAAATTACACTAATTTAAAAATCCGTAAGAGAATGATGATCAAATATCACTGATATTATAACCTCTCAGGGGTTTCTTGCTTTTGTTTTTAAAACCAGTCCTCATTCATCCACCTCATTTCAGTTCAGACTGTTGTGTTTGTTGATTTTAGAGAGAGAGTGGAAGATATATATGGAGAGGGGTGAGGGGTGGAGAAAGAGAGA
Organism: Mormoops blainvillei; assembly: GCA_004026545.1. Lineage (NCBI taxonomy): Eukaryota > Metazoa > Chordata > Mammalia > Chiroptera > Mormoopidae > Mormoops > Mormoops blainvillei. The sequence continues at coordinate 70,712 of PVJD01008027.1, read as the reverse complement.
CACATCCGTTTGCTATTCCATTTACTTATGCATTCACTGGTTGATTTTTGTATGTGCCCCAACTAGGGATTGAACGTGTAACCTTGGCATATCCGGACAATGTTCTAACTAAGATGGGTGGAGGGGGGGACGGTTCCAGGTCACGGCCAGACTGGTGCATTTTAAATCTAGTGAGCTAAATGTATTTTTTGATCCAATCATGTAAGGTTATTATGAAGCTTAGTCTGCTAAAACCTGGAAAACCTCAGATGAAAGGTGCTGTAAAAAGATAAAGTATTGTTATACACACATATGACATATACCTACGTTTCTTAATACTTACATTCTTGTATTGCTAGTTTTGTTTACTATGACAGACTTCCCACTCTGATCAACATTGTGGTCTAATCCAAAGTAAGCGGCTACTCTGTGTAATAGCATCCTATGGTAGGATGTCATTGGGGGGAATTTTTTACGTGGAGACCTAGAAGTAGGGAAAAAAAATCCCTAATTCAGTAAATCAAGGAGAAATGTGATGAAATTTCTTTTCTTGTTAAATGTCAGGACTTACTCATTATTACCAATGAAATCTAAAATTTCTTGTTCCAATTTCAACAGCATCATTCTGTCCCTGAAACAAAATATAAAGATGCTTACATGTAAAGCTTAACACTGACATAATCATAAATGTGAAATTTATACTGTTAAATATTTTCTTAAAAACTGTACATTGAGGAATATCACGAGCTTGATACTAAAGTATTTACATGCTTTCTAAAAAAGTAATGTTTTTAAAAAAATAAAATTTAACTTTTTTAGTTTAATTTTTATTGTGGAAAATTTCACACATGCACAAATGTAGAGGGAACAGTATAATGAATCTCAGTATAGCCATCATCCAACTTCGACAACTATCATCATGTTGCCATTCTTAAAACAGATGTATTTTCACCTACTAACTATCACTATGTTGGAGTCTGTTCTGTAGATACAGGGTGGGGCAAAATTAGGTTTACAGCTGTGTGTATGGAAAGTAATAATAATTAATAAATAACACAAGAATAAATTCTGATCCGCGTACTCACAACTGGAAACCTATGGTCGTCCTATCCTGAATATAGATAAAAAGAGCATATTAGTTTTTATTTCTTTACTCAATAAAGCTGAGATGGGGTGGCAGGAAATTAGACATCTTTAGTTATACTCATGACTTTGTTATCATGCTGAACTCCACAGAAACAATACTCTAAAGAACATGCAATGCCATTAACAACAGGAATGCTCCTATGAGAATCTGAAGCTAGTATATAGATGGAACTAGAACAGAAAAGTATGAACTACATTATTAATTCTAACTCGGAAGGGGAGGACTTCTCAAAACAGTCTGCAAATTACTATTATATTATACATTTGTAAGACCTTGGGAATTTTCCCCATAAAAATCAAAATCAGCCAAACGCCTCCAACGCATTAAATATGTAAGGACTCCAGGGAGTGCCTGTGTGTGCTCCCCTAGACCACTAGGGTCCTTTTCAGTGCACTTAGGCAGTAACAAATTAAGAGCACCCCTCCCCAAAGTACCTCCTTGCACACACACCAAGAACATGCCTCAAGAGAGTTCCTGTGCTCCCTGTAAATTTCATGTATGTGTGGGGGGAAAAAATCCCCAAAACAAATAACTCAGAGAACCTTAAAGCTAGAAGTAGCTTTACAGGTCATTCAGTTCTAGTCCTAAAATTTTATAGATCAAGAAACCTAGGCCAAGAAGTCCATGTTTTCCTCCCAAATAAATGTTACATAGATCCCTCTCAAATTCTAGTAGAGGAGATGATGTTCGCTGCTTAAGTTGCCTGAAAGTCTATACATCAGCCCTGAGTTCGATCCTCCCTCTATATTATAAAAGAAGTCTGATAAAACCTGAGTAATATTTGACCATAGATTTAAAAATATTAGTTGAAAAATCAAGAGAAAAACATGCTAACTTGGTAATTTCAACTCTAAAGCTGAAAACAGGATTACATTTTTAATACAAATTCTAGGAACATTCAATTTTGTTCCCAAGTCTGGTCCTTGTTTAGTATTCCTCACCTCAGTAAGTGGTACCACCTTTCACCCAAAATATTGTACTAGAAGCATTTTTGGTCTGTTATGATCCTTTTTTCCAATCCTCATATGCAGTTAATTGCTACTACAAATTTTATCTAACTTCTACCTATTTTTCTTTTGTTTCCACTGCCAGTACCCTAGATCCAAGCAGTCACAATCTGTAGCCGAACTACAAGAGTAGTTTATTGTCTCTCTGTATCTTCCCTTATTCCCTCCAAATCAATTCTACCTAAAACATCCATAATGATCTTTAAAAAACACAGGCAAACACACATCACTCACTGCCTTGGTTAAATATTTGTCACAGGTTTCCCAATGCTCTTAGGTTAGAACTGAACATAATGTGGCCTACCAGGCAGGCGTAATCTGGTCTTTGCCTACTTCTTTAGCCTCATCTCCCGCCCCTTTCTCATAAAACTCATCATCTTGGCTTATCTCAGCACTTGCCAAGCCCCTTCCTTTCACAGCTTCCTTGAACATTCTGTTTCCTTTGCCTAAAACAATTTTTCTTTCTTTCTTAAGATTTTGTTTCTTGCATACTTTTCTCTAAGAGTATTTGCCACACTTATCATTATATGGAGATTTAGACTATATAGAATGGAGTTCAACAAATTATTTGCATGGAACTAATGAAATTATTACATCCAGAAGGTCTTTTAATATTTTTTCCTTAATTTTGGGGGGTGAGGGTACAGGGAATTTTTGCTTCATAGGGTTTCCCCCAAAAAGGGCTTAATTAATTAAAAGATTCTCTTTTCATCTAACTTTTAGGGATCAATTTGTCATAATATAATATAATATAATATAATATAATATAATATAATTTTCATTAACTTTCCTGATATATTTTATATACTTATTGTAGGGGAAAAAAGAGGAATCCAAGTCAGGTAACATATTCAGCATTTACAAACAGTGAATTTAAATTGGTTTTCTGTGTCAGAGCTAAACAGTAGGCATAAAATATGTGAAATGTTCTTTAGTAAATGTACTGCCATTGAAAAAAAATTTGTTGTCTCCATGAACAACAACAACACGAAAAATAAAATCTAACACTTTTACTCTCCAATGATATAAATTCAGGCTTTTATTTTCTTTTGCATGTACATCTATGGATTGCAGAGGATTTTCTATTATCTGAACCACTTACTATTTAAATTAAGGTCACCTTCTTAGTTTACTAAACTTTTAGTTACTAAAAAATAGTACTTGTTAGAAACATAAAGCCAGTAACTTTCCCAGCATCTTAGGACTGACACTTCCTGCCAAATCCAGTATAGCTCAGGCCAAGCTCCCAAATTTTCAAATCTGTAATCAAGGTTAGATATTTTGGTAATGGACATAAGCCAAAACTTAATATGGTAATATATTAATAATATGTAATACATATGATATATAACGCATATAACATGTAATGTAATATATTAATACAGAATATAGGACTCAAACTGAAGATCCACAAATTACTTTTCTTAAGGCATAAGGTTTAGCACTTGAACCTAAAAGTAGGCTTATTGAAACTGTTATTGTATAAGCTTTAAAAGAAATCAATATTGTATAAATGTCTTGTCACTATGTTGCACATCAGAAATGAATATACTACTGTATGTCACCTGTAATTAAAAAATTCTTAAAAAGGAACAAATATATGGTATCTCTTACTAAAGAAATAATAAAAACCAGGATCTCAAGCAAACTCATCAGTAGCCTACTACCTAAAGTTAAAATGAAAAGGCAACAATCTTTAATTATCAGTTTTCTAGTCATTACGTTATTAAAGAACGTGTGTACAACTGGTATACCAGTGGCAAATGAAAGAAAACAATAACGCCTCCATCTGACCATCCCTTTCCCAATGTACCATATGACCTTGGTCAAATATCTACAACAGATAAGAAGTACAATAACTGAAACACTGCCTCCAATAAATGTAGTTTCGCAAAGTATTTCAAACAGAGAACAATTACATGATATCCCCCAGAACAAAACATATTACCTTTTAAAAAATCCATTCTCAGGATTAATTCATAGGGTTGCTCCCCTTCATTTGTGATCTAATACAGCTACTTTTATTATCCATATTTAATACATATGAAATTTATACAAAATAGATAAAACATTAACACAAAAATAGTATAAAATCATGTCAGTGAGTGTAATCTCTACCAAGGACAACTTCAGATTCCTAAATTCTAATTCAGTAATGGTTAGTTAGTGTAGTGTCTGAAAACATTCCTTACAAACAGGAATTCCAGATAAATTATCATATAACATCTGAAGTTTATATATTGGGCTGAGTACAAGACAAAAATTTAATGATCTGAGGAAAAAATTTCAAAAAATTTTTGGAGCAGTGTTTGATCTTGAAAGCTTTAGGGGACATCTGCCACATTTATTACTAATTTTGTGCTATGTGTACCTGGTACAAATTGTGTGTTTCATTGAGAACACTGAGACAGCAATTAAGCAAATCTTATTTCTCACAAAATTTAACATGAGCTACAACTTCCTAATATACACTGACAATAGTAATAATTTACATATTAGTCATTACATGAATTATTCACTATATATTTATTCAAATAAAAACACATACACAGAAAGAATAAAATACTGATACATGCTACGATGTGGATAAACCATAACAATATGCTAAGGAAATGATGCCAGTCACAAAAGACCACGTATGACATTCGTATGAGATGTACAAAACAGGGAAATCTGTACAAACTTGATTAGTGCTCAGGGCACAGGGAGATGATAGCTACAGGGTGTGGATTTCTTTTTGGGGTGATGAAAATGTTCTATAATTGACTGTAGTGATGCTTGCACATATTGGTGAATGCACTAATCTCATTAAATTGTACACATTGAAAATGCATATGCAGGTAACTTACAAACTTCTCCATCTGTGGAGAAAAGCAGAACTGTACAACAGAAAAATATTTTGAAATGCATAGAAACAGATTTCAACCTTTGTCCTTACTGATGTATCTCCTATAGGTTCAGAGGAAAGAGCAATTCTGTCTAGGATTCTATCTTGTTTTACTCAAACTAGTTATGTATTTTCTACCTTCCGCCATTTTCCTCAAACCCCTGAGTTCTGGTTTCTACCATCTTACTACATATGAAACAGCTTGTTAAAATAGCTAATAACTTCCTAGTTTCTAAATCTAATGAACTGTTTTTGATACTTCTATTTGGAACTTTTATCTGCCATGAACTTGTTCCCCTTTGGTTGACTTTTGAGGCAAATGTCGCAAGATTCTTCTGCTATCGTTAGGACTCACTCAGTCTCTTTCTTTTCATCTACCTTTACATGCTGTCTTTCCATGGAATTTTATCCTTGTCATTTACTTAAGCTCTCTGGACAAACTCATTCCTAGCAAGCTTACATCTGCTGATGTCTCCTGAATCTGTAACTACAACTTGGCTCATTTACTTCAAAACCTGAGCCTCTCAACTGCTAAGAGACCTAATCTCCTGGTTTTCCTTCAGGAAAACTATACTTATTTAAAATAGAACTTGCCCTATTCCATTTAGGCTTGCCCCATGTTTACTTTGTCAGTAAATGAGACTAGTTGTCAGTCCAGCCAGAACCCTAATAGCTACTCTGTTCTACTCTATCGTCCCACCCAATACCCTTCCATATCCAAATGATCACCAAATCCTGCCATGGTATTTCCTGAATATCTTTCTAATGTGTCCTTTCCTCTCCAGTTTTCAATATGGTCTCCTCTCTGTACTCCTTGCTTGTGACCTTGGCCCCTCACTGTTGAAGTAACCTTTCTAAAATACAAATCTGATTATGGTATTACCCTATTCAAAATCCTCAACTTATGCCACATTCAGTATTTCTCAATAGTGCACCACTGGCATTTCAAGTAAGACTACTTCTGATTGTTTATTACTGTTTTACAGCTCTTTTTAGCACCCCCGACTTCCCAGTAGCACTTCCCTGCCAGTAGGACTCACCACCCAGCAACAATGGTACTATCCTAGATTGAGAACATGTGGACATGTGATCTGTCTTCATATTGCACCAACTCCTTCCCCATCACTTTCTAGAATTACTTGCCAGGTACCTTCTTGCTAGAGCCAGAGGGTACAATCTTGTCTTTCCTTGAATATACCACTTTCCCTCGCACACTACTATGCCTTGGCAATGCTCTTTACCTTTATCTGGAATGGCTTTCTCATGTTTCTCTGTAAAGACCGCCCCTGTTTAATGGACTGATTTCAAGACTCAGTTCAGGCATTATCTTTTCAGTGAAGCTTTCCCATAACCTTTCAAACACAGACTGGGGCTCCCAGCCTGTGTTTTTACAGCACCTTGAAAAACTTCTTTTACAACATCTATTCAATTTACATTATCTATAATGTGGTGTTTGTTTTTCTTTTAGCAGAGAGATGGTGAATAATTTAGGGTAAGAGACTGTATCTTGTCCATCTTTATATTTACAACTTTTAGCACAATGCTTAGCATATTACAGATGCTCGAGAAGATGTTCAATGAACTAATGAATTCACCCTTCTTTTGGGACTAAGGACTAAGCTTGAACTCAAAAAAGTCAGGCCAAGTTGACTAGCTTCTTCCTCACTTCTCACCTATACTCCTTCAATCCATATTACTAGGAGACCACTTCTCATTTTGGTAGTTCTCTTTGTGAGATTTATGTTAAATGTAAACTAGAAAATCAAGATGGTACCCAACACAATAAACCCTAAATTAAAATAAAAGTTTATCTTGGAGTACGCCATAAGTTTCAGCAAAACTAAAAAGAGTTGAAGAAAGTTGTTCATGTTTTCTTCCATGTGCATACAGCCAATTAAGTGGTTTTAGTTTTATTTTAATGTATATAAAATAACTACCACTCTGGGATGCTAACATTTAGAGAATGGGTTTTTAACCTGGGAGTCTTCTACCTCATAAAAGCACTGGTGAGATATTTTGTGGATAATCCTTTTTGTGGGGAAGTGCCTCAAAGGGGTCGATAACCTGCCAAAACTTAAAATCTATTTATTTGGTACCCTGGTAAAACAAAGGGCTTCACCATTAGTAAAGTAGTGACTCAAATTAGCACCTTAAAAATCTCTAGGTTGAAGGTTTATAAATTAAGAAAATAAGAACAAATATTCTGTATTTAAGTTCAAAAACTTGTAAATGAATACAATGAGTTCTTATTCAAGTGAGTGCATTATCGTGAGAATATTTTTTTCTTTTTTTTCATGATAAAACGTGACCTTTGTACTTCAATTGAGACAAAATTTCTTGGTAATTCTGTATTTCCCAAAATTCCTACAGAAAGTATGAATTAGTTTTATATCATGGTGACATACATAATGCAAAAATATATTACGCATGTGCATGGAGTAGACCAATAACAACATCTTAGTTCTAAGAATCTAAAATGTTTCTGGTGTACTTTAAATATTGCAATCTTATTCTAATATTCTAACACAGAAATGGAAATATAAATAGCAAATTATGGTACTCTAGAAGCAATTTTAACCTTATAAATTTAATTTTTACCTGGGACTGTTTTTTAATGTAGTTACTAAAAATTCATGTAGATCTATGCCAGTTGAATCAGTGTATTCTTGACTGGAATCTAAAAAACAACACAAAAATGCAGTATAAAGTTGTTTGAAAATAAATCCCTTTCTCTTTTACACGATACATATCTTAAATAAAATGAGATGCCAGAAATTGAAAAACAAATGAAGTAGGAAAAAAAATTTATGAACTCAAGATGATCACAATTTTTCTATTCCGATACAATGAGCACATATGGGTTTACATAACTACATGTACATGCACATTCTTAAAAAAAAAATCTCTCTCAAATGTGCCATTTTAATTTATTCTGAATTCTCTCTTTTATATACTCACCACAATCCTCTTTTTCAAAAATCCCCCAGGTGAAAAATTAGAATGATTTATACAATTAACTACATTGGTAGTAAATTAAGATAGCTTAGTTCAATTGTGAATATAGGTGGTGAAAATAATTCAGAAGTAGACAGGAATTTTAGTTCCGAGGGAATATTAATTTAATTAGATTTAATCTTTTTCAAAAATCATGTTTATTTCTCCCCTTAAATGCAATATCCTTATGCTGTTTATAATACTGATCAGTGCAACTGAATTTATAAATTAAAAAAGCACTTGTATAGATGTGCGATGCTGGGTGATGGTGAAGCCCCTTAAAATTTATTATGAAAGATAAACATTCTTGCTTCCAAGAATATTCTTACTGAATCCTGAATATTTAGCCATCAGCTCTTTGTATCATAAGGAATTAAATAATGTTATTTTTAGTGGAATCAGTATTCAAACTACAGTGATTCCATTATTTCAATATGAGAGACAGACCAATAAGAAATAAAGAAAGTTATCTTTCCCAGTGACTCTGGAATGTATTGCAGTTTTTTGGCTTGTTAAGTATTGGGTTGACCAAAAACTCCATATGTTTTTTTCCATAAAATTAAACACATTTTTAATTTTCACCAATAACTTTATTGATTTGCATATTTGGAGTATGTTGGCTCTCTCCCACGTTGTTGATTGTCCTCAATTAATGTCTTGATCCTACTGCCATCAACTTCAACTGGTCTACCTGACTGTGGAGCATCGTCCAGACAGACATAGCTAGCACAAAACTTTGCACACCATTTTCGACATGTTTGATCAGTCACAGAACCATCTCCACACAATGTACAAATCTGTTTTTGCATTTCAGTTGAGTTTTACCCTTCTTGAAATAATAAAGCGTATAAGCTGAAAATGCTGCGTACTTTCTTCCATCTTCAATATTAAAATGGCTACACAAAAATTCACCAATTTTGATAAGTTGCTTTTTAAATGCATGCTGATATGATAGCTGTTACAATACAATCTAACAAAATTGTTTCAAATGAAGTTAAAGACAATTAAGCGCTACTAGAGCCAACTTACGGAAAAGACCAAATGAACTTTTGGGCCAACCCAATATCTTACTGATGTTCAGAACTGTATTATTCATTTTTGCCCAGATGAGCAAATATTATATTATCCCTTCAGTCTGTTCTGTATAATTTTTAATACAGACATCCTATATATGTAATTATTTGAGGGGTAAAGAGTGGAATTATCAACAGTGACACAAAAATTTCGTTTAAAAAAATAAATTGCAGACCTCTTGATAACATTTTTCTGGGCAACTTATCACTGGCTTTTTCTTTTTCTGCTTCATCTTTTGAGGGCTTCTCCTCTTTTTCAAATGATTGTGTTAACTGGGTCTGAATTTTCTCCTGTTGGATGGTAAAATTGGTTATTAAATAAAAACATAAAGCAATTCAGTTAATACCACACATTTGTAATTTCTGAGTAACACAAAAGTGTATGGAGAAAAGATTATTTTATCCAATTGGATTGTTCAAAGTAGAATATAACCTGAAACTATGTTCACCATTTTATCAAATTCTAGATAGCAAATGTTAAAACGTTGAATATATCAATTGTAACATATCCTGAAAATTATTTTAGAGGAAATAAATATTTTCTATAATAGTTTAAAAGTATCTACTTGCAAAACCCCTAGAGAATCAGAACCAGTCTACGGGCATGCCACCCTGAATGAGCCTGATCTCGTCTGATCAGGAAGGTAAGCAGGGTCAGGCCTGGTTAGTACTTGGATGCAAGAATCAGAATCAGGGTCTTCTTAACCTTTTTTTTTTTTTTGCATAAAGAAAAATGGAAAGCCCTTTTTACAACAGAATTACACTCAAATGGTTCAGAAAGAGTGTGCGGAGTGACAGCACACAAGCAAATGACCAAGCAAGTAGGGAAATGATATCTATTTTTACAACGGGGATGCTGCGCAAAAGAAAAATCATCATCAATCATGACAAGAGGAATGCAAAAGTGTCAACACTTAATAAAAGTACTTTTTGAGTATTCACTATAATCTCATATTCCTTCATTCTTTTTACATGTACAAAAAAAACTGAAGTACAAAATTTCCAAAACCAGATTTACATGACTTTCGTTATTTCCTTTGAGGTTTATATAACATTGTTCTTCCTTCAATCACCAAAAAGTTCAGAAAGATTTCAAACAAGATTGTTTTCCTTGTTGATAGTAATAATTCACTGTGAAGTAACCATACTGTATAAGACTGGAAAGGAGAACCAATTCTACATTTCATTTTTAAAACAATGGTATTTTACATGCAATTTCAGAATCCTAAGGAATTATGGAAAATTCATTCATATTGCCTAAAAATGGTAAAAATCACATGGCTTTGTATTATAAAGAAAGGCAAAAGTAATAAAGAAAGGTAGGATAACTTCCAGACCATTTCTACTAAACATAAAGGTATATATAGCTTCGTTATAGACTAAATTAAACTGTTGTTCTATAGTGATGAAAAACATCAAACAATTACAGTACTTTGCTTTTCTCAGAGATGGTTGGTGGTGGTAGTAAATGCAGTAAATCAATATCAAAGGGGATATAAATGTCAGGATTCTTAAACTTGCAGTCACTAAGATTTCTATTCTAAACATTCCTCCTCCTCCTCCATGTTGGGGAGGAGGAATGTTTAGAATAGAAATTTCTTTGGCAAAGAAATCAGATCAAATATTGTATCTTTTCCTATAGGGTTGCTGACTGCTATTTTCAACTCTTTTCAATTTTGCTTCCCCTTCCACCTAACTTCAAATTTGTGCTCACAAGCTATGCACTGGCAATTTTCACTAAAATGATGAACACCTGCTTTATGCCCTCTTTTGTCTTGCTTGCCAAACTTTATACATTCATCAACTGGTAAGTCATTTGTCTCATTATGATTAATTAAAAAAATTAAATTTATCAGAGTAATATTGATTAATAACATTATATAAGTTCACATGCACAACTTTATAATACATCTGTATATGCTATTGTGTGCTTACCATTGGATATCTAGTCTCCTTTAGTCGCCTTGCATTTGACCCCTTTACCCTCTTTGTTCTCATCCCATACTCCTTACCCCTGGTAACCACCACTGTTTACTGTACCTATGAGTTTTGTTTGTTTGTTCGTTCATTTGTTGCTTTTTTGTGAAATGCTTTAGTTCTTGTCCTTTTCCATCTGACTTATTTCACTTAGCATATTTCTCAAGATCCATCCATGCTGATGACTCATGTTCTAATCTACTTTCCTTATTTTTAAATTATTGTAAGATAGATATTTAAAAATTAATCCCAGAACTATGTGTTGGAAGCAAAATATTGGAAGTTTTCCTGACTTACAGCTCCCATTCCTGTAACTCAAGGATAATCTATGAAATCCAGGTTGGAAGAGCTCACATTTAGACCACCACAAAAGGCAGTTTCAGTGACTACCAGACTTCATTTCCAAATTGGCCTCCTAAAGCTGTACATCATAATTATAGATTTTAAACTATTTTATCAAGATGAACTGTATTTAAAATCTAGTAGACAATGTACTGAGGCCTGTCTGCAGTTGATACTGAGAACTTGTTTTCATTAGCAAATAAACAAGGCACATTTTAAATGCTAAAGTTCTTATACACAAACTCTTATGACTATGAATCAGCAACATCTCCATAGGAAGTTGTAATTTCTTTACTCTTCACTCTGTCATTGACATTTGTTACTGAGGTCACTTCCCTCTCAGAAACTCTCATCAGATCCAGGTAACATCACTCATTAATTGCCTCTCAACCTTTTGAATAATGAGCTTTATTCAAATTAATTCTTCAGAAATCACATTCTGAAGCAAGCATTATTAACTGGAAAGTGTCTCTAGTACCAAGGATTAGATACTAGCACATTTCAAGAGAAGTAATTTATTTTCCTATTCCCATTCAGGTGCAATTTAGATAACTCAAGACTTGGAAAAAGCAGTATCTCTTGTTCACTAAGGGTAAAAACAGGTTATTGTCCCAAAAGAAAAAAATTACTGTATCTGAGAGAAATTCAGAATGAATGCATTACGAGGAATGACTGAATTCTGGTATCAACCTTATTCATTATTCATTTCCTGTAAGAGCTTTCTGAACTATACATGCTAAAATTATTGTCTGCAATCAACAGTATATTAATTTACAATATATACTGATATTAATTTTTTCTCCTACAAATTTTCACTAGCTAATTTATGTAACACTGTAAGAATTTCCCCCAATATTTTTCAAATAGGTAAATATACTGTAAAAAAAATCACATTACAGTTTTTCTCAGAAAGAATGTGTTCTCCTCTATTAATGTCCTATGAATGCCTGACTCTTCTCATTTTCTCATTCTCCTTGGACTAATTATTCCAAGAGGCTGAGATGGTGTGACATTTTGGACAACAAAATGAAGGAATGAATTTTTAGGAAACATGATACTGCCCACTGCTCCATCCAGAACAGGTGTATTCTTTATTCCGGTTTGTACAAAAGAATTGTTTTAAATTGCTATTTCAAAACCAATTTTATTAATGTTTTTCAGAGTGTATCATAACACTTCAGCCTTATCAACAACCATGTAAAAGCCAAATTTAACATTTGAAAATATTCCAGGCAAGAGTTCTTATTAAAATATTTTGACTGTATTTCTACTTTTTATAGAAAGTCTGTTATTTTATTGCTAAAAATGTCTATTCTATAGAATAAGTACATATAGCTCTCTTCTGTTTATGTAGTTAAATTTTAAATAAAAATCACAAATAATTTTTGAATCCTATGATCCTGACACTTGGACATGTTTCAAAAGGCAGCTCAGTTGGTTAGAACACTGTCCTGGTACGCCAAGATTGTGGGCTCGATCCCTAGTTAAGGCACATAGAAGAAGAAGCCAATGAATGCTAAGTGGAACCAAAAAAAAAAAAAAAAAGAAAGAAAAGAAAAAAGAAAAAGAGAGAGGTTTCTCTTTCTCTAAAATCAATAAATAAAAATATTTTTAAAAAGAAACTGATTTTTAAGTATTTTTATTGACAATAAATCTATTTTAAAAAGCTTTTTCTGGCATTTTGAAAACAAAGGAGTGTAGTGCTTTTAAAAAAGAGAACATGTTCTAAATATGTGACAACTACCTTCAGTATGTATAATAGAATTTTGAGGGCATCATATTCTAAATCAAGGTAAAGCCTAAGTCTTTGCTTCAATCAACAAATGTACAATCACCATTTATTTTAAAAGTAAAAAGATATACAACTTTCTCACGGCCTTTTTTCCCCCACTTTAGTTATAACTTCTTAAACAACCAAAAAGTTGTCACAATTCTTTGGAAATTAATTGTTGGGAAATATGGGACTTTATGTTGCTTAAACTCATAAAAAGTAGAACAAGTCACTAACAGCCAGAGTTACCACTGACAAACACTGGTAAATGATCCAAAAATGTTTAGTATAAAATGCCCAAATATAAGGCAAAGATCAATCCACAGTTCAGGCTAACAGAAAAGTAGTCACAGCATTAGAAATACAAAAGGCAAAATGAACTGTCTGCTTGAGTCTCAGTAGTTCTATATTTCACAAGCATAGGCAGAAAAGGAATTAGAAGTTTTAGACAGACATTAGAGTCAAGTTAATATGAGAACTGACGTCGTCATGCACTCAAGTTAAGTAAAATAATATAACAAGCAGAAGTCTTGGGTAGTCTCCTCTTCACATACAAAAGGCCAAAAAGAGCGAGCAAATTTCACCACAATTACATTAAGTGAAAGTACTACTTTACTACTTTTCCAAAATAACTTACAACTCCATTAAAGCCATATTTCCAGTTAATTATGTTAACCCTAAATTTTTCCAGGAGAAATTGTACCAAATCTTAGACTGACATAACAAGGTTTCCCCCACTTTTCATGTGTCTCTTGGGTGTAAGAATTGAATATCAAATCAATTCTCAGTAAAAACATACATAACACACAAACATGCACACACAACTTTTATTAACCTTATGAAAAAATAGTCTCCAGGAAGCAGGTTAGCAGATTATTCCACCATGTGTTTAAATAATTTTTTTTTTTTTTTTTTACCTGGTTCTCCTGTGATAGTTCTGCTGTAGGGGGTGGTGGAGATTCTTCACACACTGCAAGGCTCCGAACTAGCTTTAACTTTGAGCTTGACTAAAGAAAAGTATTTAAAATTAACACTACATTTCACAAATCTAGGGTGTATATCCAAAAGCCCCCTAGAGTTTCTTAAGTCTTTATAGTTTCTCTGCGTATAGGTACAGGTGAAATGTGAAAGTTAAATATATCAGTAATTACCCCTAAAACCCTTTGTTAAGAGGGAAAACAAATAATTGCAGTTTTGAAAATTATAGCAATAGCAAGAATGGAAATAATTCCAATCTCAAAACCCAAAGAATGGTGAGAAAGTCATTTTCTCTATAGATAAAGAACCATTAAAGATATAAAAGCAATGCACAAAAGCGACTAGGCAAGACAAAAACCCCAAATAAAACAAAATAAGCTTTCTGCCCCAAACAAAATATGACAAAACTAAACTGAATGCAGTGCTATATGAAAACAAGGATTCATCAAGCATGAAGGACGGCCCTTGGCATGCCAGCACAAAATATTTACTATACCTTAGACCTTTTTCCTGTCTGTCCAAATGACTGCAATGGCCGCTGAATATACAAGAAAGATTTGTATTAAATTTCATACTGAAACAAAGTTTTCTTAATTCATAATTCTAAACCACAGAGAAACTAACTGCACAAAGAATAGGTAAGGAAGAGATCAAAGTTGGCTTCAAGTAGAAAGTATTGACTCCTCCCAAAAGTATACCTGCAGAAGACTCTTTAAAATCCTCCTGTAGATTGGCATTTTCTTTGAGCAAATGACCACAATTTGTTAATTGAGGTAAATGGAGCTTATAAGGTAGCTTCATAGGCAGTAGCAAAATAAAATATACTTCTTCAGTATTTTATAACATATTATGCTTTACACCAGGTTAGGAGGGAAAAAATCCCACGGAAATCCTGAGGAAGTTTTAGTAGCTGTGCTCAGCTAAGTTCCAAGCTTACTAAGAAGAATGTTGCAAATGCAAATTGAGTCAGAATACAACCTCCTATCTACTAAGCCTTTTCAACATTGTCTGAAATACACCACCAGTGTATCAGTCACAGAACCCTGTCTACCTGGTCTAGAGTAAGGCAATGAAGCAGGACATAAAGAAAAGAGGTCAATGTTCCAATACACATGTTCAGCATGATTGTCAAGTCACCAATCATGTGATTGAGGAACCCACTGAGGCAACTAGCTCTGGTGTGTGATGCCAGGTTTCGGTTTAGGAAAGCAGTTGAAATCGCCTGTGAACTGGAGCCAGACAGGTTTTAAACACACTTTCCGTCCTCTAAGCTCCTTCCAATCTACCTCTTTAGCCCCGACCTCAAATGCTACAAGGCTCAGGTATCTATCATTTATACTCATGAAAGCCAGGGGGCGAGTTTGGTACCAAACATAAAACAAATTAAAAAATCCTTAATAATGTAGATTAGTATGCTTCACATATGTAAAAAAGTCATCATGTCATTCTAACATCCAAAAGAGCCTTCCTTGTAGAACCAACAGAAATGAGAATGTGCAGTACAAGTGTGTCCTGTCCCCATTTTGAGTCCAAAGTTCCTGAGATAAGAAGCACTGCATTCTTGGGGATTTTTGACCTTGGGTTACCCATACTACATACAAATTAGCAATTAACAAACACAAACGTGGAAAAAATTTAAAAAAAATGACTTTCCATTTCTTCTTAGAAGAAAATGGCTCAAACGCGCGCGCGCACACACACACACACACACACGGCAATGCTGCCTAAGAGTTTCTGCATGTTGGGATTGTCTTCTGTTTCTATTCACTCCCTAATTTGTTCAAGGAAATTTCTAATCGTGACTCATCCAAAAATAGAATTAAAAGAAGTTATGCTGTATAGAGTAAGACTTAAAGGGAGAAAAAGTGGGAGAAAATCAACAAATGCAAGTAGAAAGGCAGCAGAAGGGAAAAGAATTTGCAACTTACTCTGATCCTCTGCTTTAATTTCTTAAAATTCTAAGTATCAAGGGTACGAAACATTCTATTAAATTTTTTTAAAATAAAAGAGATAATTAACCGACAAGTAAAAACTGTATTCATATGCAGAGCTGGATTCAAATTTCTCGCTTTGCTTTTTCTTCATATTTCACTTTTATCTGTATAAAAGTTCATGCTATTTGTACTACTTCTCAAATTTCTTAAAAAGGTTCAGTGAAAGGGTAGATTAAAGGGCTCTGTAAAAACTAAAGCACTATATAAAAAGGTTACTAAAGGTTGAGCACCTAGCATGTCAGAAGAACAATGTCCTACGCCTGCTTACTATGAGATTTAACTTAAAAGAAAATCTATGAAATGGGGGTTTTGTACATTGTTTCTATACTAATAGTTTAGAATTTTCATAGATTTACACATGCATTTAACAGTCTTGTGTATTCATAAGGAGCCTCGATGAAAATAATTCATAAGGAGCCTTGATGAAAATAAAGATTAAAAAAGATACAAAGTGTAAAATTATCTCAATGTGGCTTTATTTAATTAATATGTTCTGAGTCCTTGCTATACACCAGACATTGTACCAGGTACTGGGGTTATAAAGGTGAGTAAGACATGGTTCCTGGTCTCAAGACCTCGCAGTCCAGGCTCAGAGTTACTAAATGGTCAAACAGCACATAGGAGCTTCGGGGTCTTACCCACGTGCACTTTACATCATGCCTATAAAAACCTTGTGGATCAAATACTACTTATGGGAGAGGGAATTCTAAAGATGGCCTCCGAACACTCCCATCCCCTGGTTATACAGTCAAACACTAATCTCAGTGAGGATGGGCAGGGATTTCAAAGATGTAATTGAAGTCTCAAGTCAACTGGTCTTAATAAGATACAGAGATAATTCAGCTGGGTCTGACAGAATCAAGAGAAGTCTTCAGTCAGGAGTAGAAGGGCAAGTCAGATTCAAAGGGTGAGAAGAACCTGGTACACCGCTGCTGCTTTGAAGATGGAGGGGCTGTGCGAATAGGACTTCAGGAAGCCTCTAGGAGTACAGTGGCCCTCGGTCAACAGTCAGCCAGGAAACATGGACTGCAGACCGACAACTGCAAGGAATTGAGTTCTGCCAACAACTGGAAGCAGCCCAGAAGTAAATTCTTCCCCAGTCTTCAGATAAATGCTCAGTCCAGCCAATACCTTAGATTTCAGCCTGGTGAAACCTTAAACAGAAACCTTACCTGACCCCTAACTAACTTCTAATCTGCAGATCTGCTATCTACAACTGAGCTGATAATTGGGTATTGTTTTACTGTTTGTGGTAATATGCTATGCAACAGCAGAAAACTAATACACTACTATATAAGTAAAGTATAAACTGCCAAACGTGTTATTCAATAGAAGTCATTATTTCATTTCAAATGGCAAACTGTAATTACATAATGTGTATCAGAAAATTTACCATACAAACATGCATGCACAATAAATCAGAGAAACAAGTTCAGTTTATTAAAGAAAATAGCCTTTGTTTTATATTTTTGGCATCAATTTGGAAGTTAGATTTGGCTTTAAATAAAAATAAAATTATTTTAAAAATGGATATCATTATTTAAACCTCACCTTTCACTTTTCTTTTATTGTAGAAAAATAGGCATAACATAAAACATAAAATTTAACATTTTAACAACTTCCAAGTGTACAGGTCAGGGGTACTAAACACATTCATAATGTGTGACCATCACCACCATCCATTAATTCTTTTCATCTTGTAAAACTTAAACTCTGTACCCACTAAACATAATTCTCATTCTCCTATCTCCCCCAACCCCTGGTAACCACCTTTCTACTTTATGTCTCTATGGTTCTGACTAAGTACCTGACAGAAGCTGAATCATATAGTATACGGTATGTCTTTTTCTGACTGGCTTATTTCACTTAATATAATGACCTTAAGATTCATCCACGTTGTAGCATGTTGCAGGATTTCCTTCCTTTTAAAGGCTAAATAATATTGCATATTTGAGGGTGAATATTGGGTTGGCCAAAAAGTCCATTAATTTTTCCCTGTAAAATAAAAGACACATTTTTCATTTTCGCCAATAACTTGATTGACTTGGTTATTTTGAGTGTGTCGGCTATCCCCCACGAGATATAACATTGATTGTTCTCAATTAATGCCTCAATTTGATCGCTATCAACTTCAACTGATCACCAGACCATGGAGTATTGTCCAGCGAGAGATCCCCAGCATGAAACTCCACAAGCCACTTCTGACATTCAATCAGTCACAGCACCTTCTCCAGACACTGCAAAAATCTTTGCATTGCAATTTTACCTTTCTTGAAATAAAAAAGCATAATATGTTGAAAACGTGTATTTTCTTCCATCTTCAATATTAAAATGTCTACAAAAAATTCACCAATTTTGATTTTTTTTTTTAATGCACGCTGACATGACAGCTGTCACAATACAACCTAACAAAATTGTTTAGAATGAAGTTAAAGACAACTAAGTGCTACTAGATCCATCTTACAAAAAAAAAAAAAGCCAAAAAAACAAAAAAACCCAAATGAACTTTTTGGCCAATCCAGTATTAATAATGTTCAATACAATGAAATATCCATTCATCAGTTGATGAATGCATTTGAGTTGATTCCACATTTTAGCTATTGTAAGTAACGCTGCTATGAACATAGATGTATAAATATCTTTTCCAGATTTCAGCAAATGTTTTAGCATCTACAAGACACAGAAAAAAAGAGTTTGAGTTTATTGTAAATGTACTGAAACACAGATGCTATTTTTAGGGTAGAGTCAGGACAAATGAGGTTGGGAAAGGTCATGATTGAAGCAGCATGGTGCTCCAGAAAAAGCATATGGAGGCAGGCTAGGCCCGAGTCCTGGCCATGCCACTGGCTCTCCAGGTGACCTTGGCAATTCATTTCCATAAGTGTAGGTCTCTGGAAAATGGAAGGGTTGCTCAGATCAACTCTGAAAACTTGTAAGCTGTGAATTTTTGAGTTCTAAGAATAGCTCCAAAATGGTCAGTCATTATCTTGAGCTTCTCTTGCCAACTCAGGATCTTTTTTGGGAAGACATGTCATCTAATGGGTAACAGAGGGCAACCCTCCCTGGGGGCTTTTCTTTCTTCCATGATGGTGGTGGTGGTGATGATGACCTCCACAGATGTCCCTGATTTTCAAATGAGGATAGGTATAGCACTAGGTATGGAGATAATCATGCCTCAGACCTCGGTGTCGACTCTTCTTGGAAATGCTACAGTCCCTCTCTGGTAAAAAGTGAACTGGCTCAGTGGTTTTCTTCCCACTGTCCGTGGGGCCAAAATCAGCCTGTCCCTGCTCTGGGCTGAATGTTTCTGCTGTCATGTCATAGAAGGCCTGTGCCCTAGGAAGACAACCAAGGAGCAGGGAGTAGAGTTTCCCTAATTCTATTAGAGTGGCTTCCACAGCTTAATGGTTGCTTTCTTTCACCAGTACTGCTATCTTTCTCTTAGGCATCTTACACCCTCACTGTTAAAAGTACTAACCCAAAGGCCTGTTAATGGGCAACTGGCCTCACCTGGAAGCTTGCTGAGACACAGAATTCTGGGGGTTTCACCCCACACCTTCTTTAGTCTGTTTTGTGTCTTTGCAGTATTCCCTCTTTGCCACCCTTAAAGTGGCTGACTTTAAATGGCTCTGGTAGCTTTGACTTCTTGGCCCCTTCCCTCTTGGGTGTGCAGTTTGTAGGAGATACCCCTGTGAGGTAGCAGTGTCTTGGAGGTGGGGCAGGGGGCACTGAGAAAGCCCTCCTGGCTGGATCCTTTGGTGTCACATCTAAGGAATCACTGACAAATCCAGTGCCATGAAATGTCTCCCCTATGTTTTCTCCAAAGATTTTTACTTTAGCCCTTATGTTTAGGTTTTTGATAAATTTTCTGTTAATTTTTATATATTAGGTGGTAGGGTAAGAGTCCAACTTCATTCTTTTGCACACGGATATAGTTTTCCCAGGGCCATTTGTTGAAAAGTTTTGTCCTTTCTCCATAGTCTTGGCACCCTTATAAAAATTTACTTAATCACATCTGCGTGGGTTTATTTCTGGACTCTCTATTCTATTGCATTGATCTATATGTCTGTCTTTATGCTAGCACCACCCTGTTTTGCTTACTGTAGCTTAGTAGTAAGTTTTGAAGTCGGAAAGTACGACTCTTCCAGTTTTGTTCTTTTTCAAGACTTTTTTGGCTACTCTAGGTCCCTTGAGATTTCATATGAGTTTTAGAGTGGGTTTTTCTATTTCTGCAAAAAAAAAAAAATGTCATTTGGGCTTTGATAGGGATTTCACTGAATCTGTAAATTTCTTTGGGTGATATTGACATTTTAACAATATTAATTCTTCTAATCCATGAATATGGGATGTGTTTCCATTTCATTACACAAGTCTTTTACCTCCCTGATTAATTCCTAAGTATTTTGCTCTTCTAGATGCTATTGTAAATGGTATTGCTTTTATAATTCTTTTCAGATTATTCGCTGTTGTGCAGAAATGCAACTTTTTTTTTTTTGCATGCTGACTCTATATCCTGCTACTTTACTGAATTCGTTTCTTAGTTCTAACAGTATTTTTTGTGGAATCATTAGGGTTTTCTACACATAAAATTGCCATCTGCAAAAAGAGATGATTTTACTTCTTCCTTTCCAGTTTGGAAGTCTTTTATTTCCTTTCCTTGCTTAATTGCTCTGGTTAGAATTTTCACTACCATATTAAATAGTAGTGGTAAAAGCAGGCATCCTTGCCGTGTTATTGTCTTAGAGGAAAAGTTTTCAGTCTTTCATAATTTTTAAAAAAGTTTTATTTATTTACTTTATTGTTTATGCTATTACAATTGTTCCCACTTCCCCCCACCCCCCATTCTGCCCTCCCTAAGATGATTCCCATTATTGTTGTCCATGCCCATGGGTTACACATAAATGTTATTTGGTTAATACCTTCAGTCCTTCATTATTGAGTATGATGTTCAATGTGGATTTTTCATATATGCCTTTTATTTTGTTGAGGTAATTCCCTTGTATTCCTAGTTTTATGAATGTTTTGATCATAAATGCGTGCTGTTTTGTGAAAATGTTTTTCTCCATCACTTGAGGTGATCAGGTTTTGTTCCCCTTTCATCCTCTTAATGTGTATTACATTGATTGTTTTTCATATGCTAAACCTCCCTTACATTCTAGAAATAAATCCCACTTGGTTATGATGTACAGTCCTTTTAATATGGTGATGACTTTAGTTTTTTATTATTTTATTGAAGATTTCTGCCTCACTGTTCATAAGAGATATTGGTCTGTAGTTTTCCAGTACAGTCTTTGTTTGGATTTGGTATCTGGGCAATGTTAGCCATACAGAATGAATTAGGAATTGTCCTTTCCTCTTTATTTTGTAAAAGTTTGAGAAGAATTGGTATTAGTTTTTTAAATGTTTGATGGAATTCACCTGTGAAACCATCAGAGCCAGAACTTTCCTCTGTTGGGAAATTAAAAAAAAAAAAGATTTTATTTATTCTTTAGAGGGGGACGGAGGGGGAAAGAGGGCAAAAAGTATTGGTGCGAGAGAAATGTCGATAGGTTGCCTCTCACGCCCCCAACTGGGGACCTGGCCTGCAACCCAGGCATGTGCCTTGACCAGGGATAGAACTGGTGACCTTTTGGTTTGCAGGCTGCTGCACAACGCACTGAGTGCACCAGCCAGGACTGTTGGGAGATTTTTTGATTATTGTTTCAGTCCTCAGTAGTTATAGGTGTATTATCTATTTCTTCATGACTTAGCCTTGGTAGGTTTTGTGTTTCTAGGAATTTGTCCATTTCATCTAGATTACCCAATTTTTTGGCATACACTTGTTCACAGTATACTCTTATAAACCTTTCTATTTTGTAGAATTGGTAGTAATGTTACCCTACGTGTTTCTTATTTTAGTAATATGAGTCTTCTCTATTTTTTTAGTCCATCTAGGTAGGGGTTTCTCACATTTATCTTCACAAAAAATTGACTTTTGGAGTCATTGATTTTTCTCTGTTGTTTTGCTTTTCACTTTTAACAGAATTTCACTGTCAAAGTAAAAATTCAGCAACTTGCTTAACAGACATTTACTACAGAAAGATGCTAATTAAATTAGAATTTAGAAGGCTTATGGACTAAGACCCTCACTTATAATTTACATTGTTTGATAATCATGGAGTGGGCAAGAACTAGGCCGATAAATGAGTACAGGATATGAAACATCCTTAATGGGATTTCAGTTTGAAATGGATTATTAATATATTGTCAGAGCTACTCACTACTAGTTTGGAAAAAGACTGAGGTTCAATAATAAATGGTTAACGTGTAATATTACAACATACAAAGACTGTTTTTAAATTTACTGCCCTGTAGATCTTACAGCAAAGAGAAACATACATGTTTAATAATTTCAGTACTTTGGTCTTTTATTTATACAATAAAGGAACTTTAAACAGATTTAAATTATATTTCAGAATATGAATCTGAAAGAGTTCTCACAACATTATCTCTAATTGCTACTCCAAACCAGAGGGCTTTACAAAAGAAATGAAAATTAAATCTGTGTAGTCAATTTCATATAAAGGGATGATATACAAGTTTTGTTTTTCTAATGTTTCTTTGCTTATTGTAATGTATTTTGGTCTAATATTTTCAGTAATTTTCTTTGCCTATGTTGGTTCTGCTAAGATAGTTAGATCTACTTAATGTTTCTTTATGATGAAAGGAAAGAAAAACAAAAGTATTAACATCATAAACCACGAGATATATTGCATTGATAAGAAATAACAATAATCCTTGAGTTATGTTGTGTGGTAGTTATAAAAATAACCACCAACTAATATTCCTCTAATAATATTAAGAGGAAATCAAACACTTCAAAAAGAGGGTATCACTGTAATTATAATGAACAAAATAAACTATAATGCCTGACACCTCTCAACTAAGACCCATAATAGCCTTGAAGAGTTTACTAATTCTCACTATTTTTCAAGGTAACAGTAAGGATTAATAGGAAGTATGTGGAAGAAGACAATGAACTAAAGTGTTAAATGTCTAGCTAAAGGTCAGGGGCAGTGAAAATGACAGAGGCCAGACTGATAATTTCTACTGCAATAACAGAAAAGAATAAAGTTTCTGAGTTGGGATAGCAGGCTTTTAAAAAATTTACACTCCTTAAAATACTGATAAAAGACGACAAATGTAAAGTTACAGGTAGGGAACTTAATACAAAGAACAAAAACTGCTGCATTGCAATTTTTGGTAGCTTATTTCAAGAAATAACTTTTACTTTTTACTTTATTACCAAAGGGAAAAAAAATCTATGTTGCATGATAATAAAGGGACCAATCTTAGGAACCATATAACAATATGGCCAGTTTTGCTATATTGCTAATAATCAATAAAACAATTATGAAGACTATAAGTATTATATTATTAATAGCATCTACTATTGCTAGGCTCTAGCTAAATACCAGGTACATTACATACACCATTTTTATGTTAGATAAATAGGAATATAGTTAAGGTTTGTATGATTTTATATAGACAGGCTTTTAACCCTTTAAACTGAAAACTTTTTTGCATGTTTCATCACTTAAGAAATGTGATGCCCATTTACCTCACTGTTGGAGAAGTGTGGCCTGTACCCTGAGTTTTTCTGGTAACATTTTTGGCTTGCCATAGCTTTCTCGTCCCTTACTTGTTCTATCGTTCCCCTTTTAAAGAAATGCAATAGAACTTGGGGGAATACCAGGTGTGAAAGTCTCATTTTAATTATCAAAGGGATTATAACAGAAACTAAGAATACACTAAACACCCACTTCAAATGATTATAGATACAGAAAATTCACTCATATATATCAGAAGCTATTCATGCATCCTGCATATAGAGGCACAGTTTACAAAAATCAGTTTTCTTATTTCCTCTACAATGAGGATTACCAACACAATTTGGACTGGCCATACTATTGTTCAACAGTTAAATAGTTTATGGGGACAGGGATCGCTGCTGGAACTTTTCCAAAATATGTTTTGAATTGTGTTTATATATACATATACAAATGAACACTCCTAGAGAAAGCCTTTGTCAAGTACAAAGATACAATTGTAAAAATAAAAAGGGAAAGTTGAGTTTGAATCTTTAATAAGCACAACACAAGATTCCTAATTTTATATTTCAAATGACAGTGACAATCAAGTAATTTCCCTAAATTTAATCTGAGAAATCTATCCCTGAGAAAAATCAAACAATAGAGGCCATATAAATAAGTTATACAAAAAGAAACAAAGCAACTCTTACTCCATTTATCCTATGTTAAAGATTAGCAGTAGTCTAACATACTAAATTTTCTCTGGATTTAGAAGCCTGACACCTCACCACCTCAATCTTCCAAATACTTAATGACCATAGAAAGTCTAACTTGTAATTGAAGATTTGCAATAGAAATAGTATGTGGCAAAGAAAAGTTACTAAGCAAAAACCCTTTCCACAATTATTTGGAAACACCCAAGGAGATGCCTAATGTTTGCTGGTCTCTGTCTAGTTTGATGAAATTATTTTTCAGGTAAACGATATCCTTAACTGACAGTAGAAAGCTGTAAGATTTCCTCACAGTATTAAAGAAGCTATGAGAACCCCTCATTTAAAAATTAGTTTTTTTTTGCCATGGCTGGTGTGACTCAGTGGGTTGGGTGTTGTCCCACGAAATGGTCACTGGTTTGATTCCTGGTTAGGGTACATGTCTAGGTTGTGGACCAGGTCCCCAGGTGGGAGCATGTGAGAGGTAACCAATCAATGTTTCTCTCCTCCTCTTTCTCCCTTCCTTGCCCTTTCTATAAAAATAAGTAAATAAAATCTTTTAAAAAATGAGTTTTTCTAAATAAAAAACTAAGGGGATGATTGGGTAATTAAGATTTGGAAACAGATGAAATATATTCTTTAGGTAAACATTGCCATTATCCTAAGTCACTTGAAATAGTACTATGCTGAAGCAAGACAACAGAAATAAGTTATATTCATGTTAGTTGACTTTCAGAATGACAAAAAATAGAGAAATATATTGGTTTATTAAAAATTCTTAATAGGAAACCTACATTAATTGGCACGTACATCTAAGCTTGAGTAAAAAATAATAGTTCCTATTTAAACTTAAACTTTTAGGCAGTATCTTAGAGGTACCAAAGGAAGATGAAATACTTAGTAGCATGTTAGAAAAAAAGACGTTTTCATAATAGGTAACTCCACAGTAAGTTAAAAGGTAACTTCGGCTGACTATATTTTACATTAGGTAAAAAGTTTTTTCTAGTTTTATCTACTTGCATTGCCAATATCCATTACTTAAATCTCTTCTGTATAAGTTATTTAAGCTTTAAACCTCTTGCCAGACACCTGGCACGGAGGCATCTTGGACCTCAAAAAACTCCAAGCAGGGTAAGCAGACCCACAAGTACTAAATTCTTAATAAACATTTGAATAAGTAATGCATATAGTATTCAATGGATTAACATAAAATGAATCCTTATATTCTCTGTCCCTCCTTCCAGTCTTTACAGTCACTAGGCTATATGGAACATGACCATTTTTGCTTACTATATTATTTCTTTGGCATAGGTTTTCAATAAGTGTTTGCAGAATGCATGAAATTTTCCTATTGTATCAACAACTGGGCCATACTATAATGATCCGTCTGATGACAGTGCTCATCAGAATGTGTCTGTTCTTACAGTCAAGACCAACACGACAGGCATGGTAGGAAATATAATAATCCAAATTAGTCCCTGTTGATAAGCATAACCTGCAAGAGTGAACATCAGGTGTAGAGCAGAGACTAAAAGAAAATCTTTTAGTATTTAAATCATCAATGTGATAGAAATTTAGCAGATTTTCTGTGATTCAGTCAGGTGATGCTGTCGTCACCAAGTGTACTCATTGTAGGCATGGCAATGTTTTATTATACGAAGCACAATTACGAAAAATGACTAGAAAAAATGTTATTCTTCCCAATTTCTTAGATAATTACCCCTTGACTATATTTAATTGGTGGGGCCTAAATGCTTCTTTATAGGTATATGAGTTGCTATCATTTTCTAACACATTTCTGGCACATAATAGGGGGGAAAAGTTTTTGACTGAATAAACTTTTAAAAGAACCTTCTTTATTTATCATAAAAAAATGAAGTATAATTTTTAGCATGTAGCCCTCAAGGTCTTTAGAATATAGAAAAAATGGCAGAACATTTCTTCCAGGAGTAGAATTCTTTATTCACTAAAACAGAAGGGTTAAAGATAGTATTTTAAGGTAACTTTCTGTGGTAGATTAAAGGTCTTTCCTACTGATCGGCAGAGTCTAATCCCCTTCCCTTAAATCCGGCTGGCTTTATTGACAGGCATCAAAGACAACAGTGGAAGTGACATTCTCGGGCTTCTGAGCCTAGTCAAGAGACTTGCAGCTTTGCTGGGCTCTTTTGACATTCTTCTGGGACCCCTGAGTCACCAAAAGAAGTCTGACTACCCTGGAGCCTACATGCTGGAAGGGCCCCAGGTAGTACTCCCAGTTTCAGCTAGTCTACATTCCAGCCACTGGCACCAAATGCTAGATATGTGAGTAAAACACTTTTGGACCTTCCAGGCCAGACCACCTGCCAGTTAAACATTCGTGAGGGTCTTCTTTTGGCAACTTGTGCATTCGGCTAGTCCTTGTTCAATTTTCCAACTCATGAATCATGAGTTATTAAAAAATAAAATGCAATAGAATTTTAACAAATTTTTTTTTTTAAATTGTTAGTTCTGTTTTCTGGTAACTTGTTATAGAGGAAGAGATAACTGGAACACTTAGACCTAAATTCTATAAGCATGACCTGAAACAATTTTTACATATCTTGACTATGTTGACCCACTTCTCAATTTCCATCTATGCCTGGAATGAAAAGCTTTCTCAGTGGTTAGTTCTAATTCATCATATATGTATAGCATCAAAAGTCTAAAGTGAATTTTTTTCCTCTCCAATATTTTTTCTTAGTCATCACTGATTTCTTCCCCTGAAGGCTGTTTTTGCCAACAGAACTTCTACAGTTTCCATCTCTATTTTTCTGTCCTGTAAGAGCTCTTAGGTTAAATTCTGAACTCTCATAAAACTGATAAGGTACAGAACCAAATGAAAATGTAGAAAGCCAGTAAAAAAAGCACTGGCCACTATAAACGAAAAGAATTGTACTGCATGATACAAGCAAATCAAAGAGCCAGACGCAACAAACTAATCCAGATGGCTCAAAAACCAGCTGATAATAATGTCCCAGTGGGTCAACATGTCCTTTTAGAAGGCTGAAAGTGAGTTTTGTATGAAGAGATTAATTAGGTATTGAATATTCAGTATTTATAGCCAGAGAGAAAATCCTGTTTACCTGAAAATCAATATTGTTGTCAATACATTGTTCATTCTTCTCTGCCAAAATCTTTCCATAGTTCTCTGATTTGGTAAGATTTTCAACTCTGGTTGTATCTTTCACTTCTGCCTCCAAATCCTTCATTGTTTCAGTTTCATTTTTTACATTAACAGTATCAGACATCCTCATCAGCAAAGGTTATTTTAGAATTCTACAGGGAACTTGAAACCTTAGAAAAAAAGAAATAAATTTTAATTTAGTCTGAAACATTTCTTGCATTCAGTTACCACACAATATTGTCTGAATACTTTCCATGTTCCAGAAATAATGTTGAGTATGCCTAGACAGAAGCAAAATTCTTGCTTTCAAGTAGTATATAGCTTAGTGGCCAGTTCAAATTAAAAGAAAAACAATTCACAATACAATGAGATAAGAACTATCATAAGGGTATGAGGTGATTTTGATGCACAGACCACGTATGAAAGTTCTTAAACTTTAAGAAATAAGCTATATTGAGATGAGAGGCAATGGCTGGAGTATTAGAAATGTATACTTAGACATTAGAATTTTTCCCCCTAAAGGGATATTATGAATATCATCCTCTGAGAAAAATATTTTCCTATCATAGATTTAGTCCTAAAATTCCAAATTTCTTAAATTACCTTGCAACTCCTAAAGGAGATAATTAAAAAAATAAACAGCAATATTCTATACAAAATACAGCTGTGTATCTAGATTAATAACTGTTTGACATTATGAATGAAGCCTTTAAAAATTTTTCTGACTTACGTGACTCAATGCCGAACACCACATATTACCAGTCTAGTTTATGGACTCCAGAAGACGCCAATATTATTTCATGCTTTTAGTGAGTTTCAGAAAACACTGGGGACTTTACACTGAATATCAAATAGAAATGTATCAGGGATAGCTTTCATTTTAGAAAATGAAAACTTGAAGAGCAAAGCTGATGTAAACAACTTTTTCTTTCTAGCTTTAGAATCACATGCAAGTTTAAGGTGTACGATGATTTGACACAAGTATATATGGCTGAATGATTACCACATTCCATCACCTCGCATAATTACAATTTTGTGGGGGGGTGAGAACAAGAAAAACTTATTTTGAAGTGTGTCGAAAAATCTGAGATTAACTGATAGCTACATAGAGGAATGGGTGTAGATGGACAGGTACAGGTTTAAGTAAGTATGATAAATGTTAATGGTAGAATGTAGGAGTGGTTATATGGTTGCTCAATATAAAATTCTTTAAACTTTTCTGTACTTCTGAAAATTTCATGACAAGATCTTGAGGGGGGAAATACATCTGAAAAGTTTTAAAAGAGAGTGAGAAAAATAAATCCTAAAGTCACAGGTAGACACAACTGAATATAGAACACGTCTTCCTGCCCTGAATGGTGTGGCTCAGTGGACTGAGTGCTGGCCTGCAAACCAAAAGGCCACTGGTTCAATTCCCAGTCAGGGTACATGCCGGGGTTGCTGCACAGGTTCCTGGTTGGAGGTGTGTGAGAGGCAACCAATTGATGTTTCTTGCACATTGATATTTCTCTCCCTCTCTTTCTCCCTCCCTTCCCCTCTCTCTAAAAAGTAAATAAATAAAATATTTATAAAAAAAGAACATGTCTTCCTACATTATATTCTGTACCAAGGTTAATTGTTCATTCTCAAAGCAATAAAGTTACTGAGAAGAGGATTACTTAAAATACTATGGCTCTTTGCTTTTTACATGTAATATTTTGAAAGAAAAAGGAATGTGTTTTTCTCAGGTGATGAGAGGTTACCTGATGTGTCCTATGGATTTTGGATTGTGGTATCCCACAAAAATAAAATAAAATAATCCAAGGTTCTTTTTCACAGTTGTCAGCCAGGATGTCAATTGCACTGAACCATCTGGAATCTGGCAGGAGGAGTCCCATGTCCTTGTCACCACTGTGGATTCCTGGACTGAACTGGGCTGTTGTGGGTCAAATATACCATTCCTTTCAGTGGCCTAAAAATAAAAGAAAACATTTAAACAAAATAGTCAAGTGAAATGGAACAATATATACTTAATTGAAAATTAAAGGTATTACTGTTGGTGATTTTATTTTCTTGTCCTAAACAAGGGTCAGAACACTTGGTTTCAACCATTTCTGACATGTATTTCTTTTGTGAGCCTGAGTAAGTCACCGAGGCCACCTAGAGAGCTTAGCAGTAAAAGCAGAAGAGAGAAGAAAGCAGGTAACTAACACATTGTAAGAGCCTACTACGTGGTCAGTGTTGTAAGGGAGATATTATCATCACTTACAGAAAAGGAAAAAAAGGTTTGCCGGAGATCACAACCAGGGCCACCTGACTCCAAGAACTATGACTTTTAGAATTTTCACCCAGAGCTACAACACTTTAGAATTAAGAGAAGAATTTTGAATAATAACCACACTCTAGATTTTTAAAAGAACAAAAGGCTATAATAAGTCATTTAACATTTTCAAAGAGACCCACATTGCCTGTTAAAAGCAAATGTTTCTAAAGAATGAAATGGCTATTTTTAAAGACATCTAAAGATCAATGCCAATGTTCTGTCATCTGCTTTTTGTCATGCCCAATTTTCATTCCTGAAATGTAAAGTTCATTCTCGGTATACAACAGTGATTTGAAATTTATGTATCTTACAAAGTGATCGTGAAAAGTCAGGGATCTATCTGTCACAGTACAAAGTTTTAATACTACTGACTGTACTCCCTATGTGTACTTTATATCCTCATGAATTATTTATGTTGTAAATACAAGTTTGTATCTCTTTACCCCTTTTACCTTTTTGCCCACCCCCCAATACCGAGTCGTCTGGCAACTATCAGTTTTCTGTATCTATGACTCTTTAGAGTTTTAGATTCTACAGGTAAGTGAAATTATACACTATCTGTCTTTCTCTGACTTATTTCACTTGGCATAATACCCTGTTGGTCCATCCATGCACACACACACACAAACACAAGGTGTGGTAAAAGTAGGTTTACAGTTGTGTGTGAAAGTTTGTTATTGAATTATTAGTTGCTGTATTATTTTCCTTATGACAACTGTAAATGTACTTTTGCCCCATCCTGCATATAAAGTCTGTCCAGACGGTAATCAGCCACATAATACGAAAAACAGAGGCATTTATTGAAGAAGGTGCAAGAAACACTGTACATAGGACATTGACCCGTCAGTCCCCTTCAAAGTAGGCATTGGGAATTCACACAGTTCTCCCAATGATCATCAGCTGCCCCGTTCTACTTTCCTGAATCTCACTGATGGTTTGAAATCTCTTCCCTTTCAAAAGTGATTTTAGTTTTGGGAAAAGGCAGAAGTAGCAGGAGGTCAAATGTGAGCTGTAGGGGACTGAGTGACCTGGGTAATTTGATGTTTTGCCAAAAAACTCCGCAGGAGATGTGATGCATGAGTGGGCATGTTGTCGTGATGAAGCTGCCAATCACCAGTTTTTCCCATAACTGCAGCCTTCTGAATCAACCGAATAGTTTCCATGGAGGACTGTACAAGCTTAATGGAAACTCTGATGCAGATACATTGCTCTACTCAGTCGTTTTGAATGAGATGGTCACACAGTACACATGCTCACTCAATAGCATCTACCGCCCGCACTGACTAGTACATTGAAGTCGTCATTGTTCACACATGTGCATTCCAGTCCATACTCCTTGGCTGCCAGGTTACATAGATTTCGTGCAAACCGTTCTTGTTATATTAACAAAGGTTGGACTTTTTCTGGACAGACCTTGTATATCCACTTCTTTATCCATTCATCTATTGATGAACACCTAGGTTGCTTCCATATCTTGGCTCTTGTACATACTGCTGCAGTGAACGATGGGGTGCATATATCTTTTCAAATCAGTGATTTGTTTTCTTCAGATAAGCACTCAGAAATGGAATTGCTATGTCCTTGTTACAGACTTTGTTTTAAATTCTGTTTTGTCTTAAACTGATGAACAAAATAAGAACAGAGACATGGATACATGGAACCGACTGACAACTGCTTGAGAGAGGAGGGTTGGGGAACTGGATGAAAGGTAAAGGGTTTAAATAAAAAAAAAAAACCCCACATATATGTATAACACATAGACACAGGCAACAGTGTGGAGACAGCCAGAGGGAAAGGGGGATAGGGCTGTGTGGGGGTGGGTGAAGGGGAGGGGGAACTGGGCATAGAAGGAGACTTTGCTTGAGGCAATTGGTGCTTGACGCAGTGTGTAAATGATGTTTTATTGAGTTGCACACTTGAAACCTGTATGGTTTTGCAAACCAACGTCAACCAATAAATTCAATTAAAAAAGTAAAGTCTATTTTATCTAAGTATTGCTATCCCAGCTTCCCCCTGCCACCCCGTTTTCATTTTCATGAAATACCTTTTTTCATCCTTTTACTTTCAGTCTGTGTGCATCTTTCAATCTGAAGTGAGTCTCATGTAGGCAGCATGTGTAAGGGTCTTGTTTTTTATAGGGTCAGTCACCCTGTGTCTTTTAAATGGAGTACTTTGTCCATTTACATTTAAAATGATTTTTCAAATGTTTTTTTCCACCACCATTTATCCCCCCATACCCTCTCCACCTCCATTCCCCCTGCAATATAAAGTAATTATTGATAGGTATGTACTTATTGCCATTTTAATTGTTTTCTTACTAGATTTATAAGTGGGTGGTCTACTATCTTCACTATATGTTTGCCTTCATTAGTGAGATTTTTTCCTTTTTCAGAGATTTTATTTATTTATTTGTAGAGAGAGAAGGGAGAGAGAAGGAGAGGGAGAGGAACATCGGTTGTCTCTAACCCTCCCAAGGGGGGATCTGGCCTGCAACCCAGGCATGTGCCCTGACCAGGAATTGAACCAGCAGTCTTTGGGTTTCCAGGACGATGCCCAACCCACTGAACCACACTAGTCAGGGCTAGTGAGATTTTTTTCTTTCATTATTTTCTTATTTCTAGCTTTCACCTTTTCCACTTAAAGAATTCCCTTTAATGTTTCTTGTAATGGTGTTTTAGTAGTTATGAACTCCTTTAGTTTTTGCTTGTCTGGGAAAATCTTGATGTTCCCTCAATTCTGAATGATAACCTTGGTGGGTAGAGTAGTCTTAGTTGTAGGTTTTTTCCTTTCATCATGTTGAATATATCATGCCACTCCCTTCTGGCCTGCAAAGTTTCTGTTGAAAATTCAGGTAATAGTCTTATGGGCATTCCCTTGTAACTAACTAGTTGTTTTTCTATTGCTGCTTTTAAGATGTTCTCTCTTTAACTGTGTCTTAGTGTGGGTTTCTTTGGGTTCATCTTCTTTGGCACTCTCTGTGCTTCCTGATCTTGGATGCATGTTTCCTTTGCCAGGTTAGGGAAGTTTTCAGCCATTATTTCTTCAAATAGGTTTTCAGTCCCTCTCTCTCTCTTTTCTCCTTCTGGGACCCCTGAGATTCAAATGTTAGTATGCTTGATGTTGTTCCAGAGATCCCTTATGCTATTCTTACGCTTTTTAGTTCTTTTTTCTCTTTGACCTTCCAGGTGGGTGATTTCCACTATCTTGTCTTCCTGATTGCTAATCCATTCTTCTGTGTCATCTAATCTCCTATTGATTCCCTCCAGTGTATTTTCATTTCAGTTTTTATATTCTTCAGCTTTGATAGGTTCTTTTCTATAATTTGTTTCTCTGTTGAAGTTTTCACTGAGCTTACCCTCTTGCTTGCATAGTTTAATGAGCACCTTTATGACTATTACTTTGAACTCTTTATTTAGTAGACTGCTTACCTCTATTTCATTCAGTTCTTTTTCTGGGGTTTTGCCTTTTTTTGGGGGGGGTTTGTTTGGAACATATATTATTCTCTCCTCTTTTGCCTGTTTCCATGTATTAGTCAGCTGTATCTCCTAGTCTTTAAAAAAAGCAAAAGTGGCCTTATTTAGAAGGTGTTCTATGTGGCCCAGTGGTGGCATGCAACCTTGCCACCAACACCACGTGCTCCAGAGGTATTCCCTGGGTGAACTAGCATGAACAACTTTTGTGGTTGGGCCACAACTTCCACGGACACACTGGGAGGTGAGGCTGGTCTCTGACCCAGTTGGCTGTGAGTCCTGGTCACAACTGTTGTGGGCTCATTGGTATGCAAAGCAAGTCTTCAGTGTGGCTGGCTGCGACTCAGCCTCGACTGTTGCAGACACAGTGCTGTAAGCTGGGGCTAACTGAGGCTGCCCACTGGGTGTGGCAGAGAAGAAGCCACTTTGGAGGGGGTACCAGTCTGGGTGAGTCCTCAGGAAAATGCTAGGGTAGGGTGAACAGTGTTAACAAAGTTAATGGAGCGTCAGAAATGGTGTTTGCCAGCATCAGACCAGCTAGGTAGAAAGAGAGAAAAGGAAAAAAAAATGGCTCCTACCAGTGCTTCTGATTCCAACAGATTCCTGTCCTTCCAGCACATACCATGTAATTAGTCAGTATATCACCTTCAGGTATGACCTATGTACTTTTCAAATTGCTGCCTCTGTTCTGAGACTCTGAAAGAACAGAACCTTGGTTTCCTACTCCCTTTAGCTTTCCCAGACGTAAGCCCCACTGGTTTTCAAAGTCACAGGGTATGGGCCTTCTCTTCCTGGTGCAGGTTCCCAGGCTAGGGCTGAAACCACTGTCTTCAGGTGAAACCTCTGTGGTTGTGCTATCCCTCCCACTTGTGAGTCACCACATGGGGAGTGGGGAAGGGCAGATGAGTAACTAGACTTAGCCTCTATCCCTCCTACTTGTTTCAATGTGGCTTCTTCTTTATAGCTGTAGATGTAGAAAATCTGTTCTGCTAGTCTTCAGGTCATTCGCAGAGATAGCTGTTCTATATGTAGCTGTAGTTTTGGTGTCAATTAGAGAAGGTGAGCTCAGGAACTGCCTACTCCACCCTCTTGAACTTGAAGCCAGGAGCTGTGCTCTTGGAGGCCAATTTGACTTATCTGTGAAATGCCATTACTTGTGGTTGCGACACTGCCCCCACAACAACTGTCCAATGGCATCTGCTTCTTTAAAAAAAACACAAAATTTTTATTTATTTATTTTTAGAGAGGTGGAAGAGGCAGAAAGAGAGGGAGAGAAACATTGATGTAAGAGAGAAACATCAACCAGCTGTCTCTCACATGTGCCCTGAAGAGGGACCAAACCCACAACCCCAGCATGTGCTGACTGGGAATTAAACCAGTGACCTTTTGCTTTGCAGGATGATGCCCAACCAACTGAGTCACATCAGTCAGGGTCAGGGTCATCTGCTTTTAAAGTCAGTTTCATTATACATATCTCATCACCCAAGGACATTATTTCATTGCTTTTCGAGAGAGAGGGAGATATAAACACCAATACGAGAGAGAAAAACATCGATCAGTTGTCTCTTGTTTGCACTCTGACCAGGGACTGAACCCACCACATTTCAGTGTAAGGGATGATGCTCCACCCAACTGAGCCACACTGGCTAGGGCTCATTTTATATTTTTTGGTGCAAGTGAATACATCACAGCAAATAAACAGCTATAAAAATCCCTTATAGCTCTTCTACCTTCCTTTGACAATTTTCTTGTCTATAAACAGAACAGCACAGTTTCAGGGTGAAAAAACTGAGAATAAGATCTAAGCACCAGAAGATATAATTCTAATACTGCTAAGTATACATAGAACAATTTATATCTTATGTTAACCTCAAAAACTATTTTGAAATATCATCATTCAGAGCCCTGGTACAAGCTCACATTAGTTTGTACATTTCAACTACACTGTGTTTGACTAAGGGATAATAAAAAAGGAGGTATCAGAAACAAATGTCAAAGTTATTTTTTAACTGACATTGTCATCTGACAATTTGCCCAAGGTTACTGGGTCACTAAATCAAATGACTAGGTGTTTTTTGTTTGTTTGTTTTTAAGTTGCACCATGAGGAAAGAGTGAAGAAATAAAATGGAGTCACTCTGGTCAAGCTGCTAAATTACTGATATCAAGTAGACTGAGGAAAAAATGACTCTATTTTTGCTTTAACTAGCCTAGCAACTTAAACTTTTCAGTAGTGTATCAATGCATGGAGGTATATATAAATCCTATAGATAGCCCTCTGAAGAACTCGGGAAAGAATGTTCATGGTTCCAGACCATCTGACATACGTTATCCAGACCACCGGACAGCTGAAGACTACATCTCAGACAAATCCAGAGGCTAAAAATGCGTAACTGGTTTTTCTCAAGAGTGTACTTTTTACTAATAAGAGCTCTCAATTTTTCTCTTTTCTTCAGAACACTGGTAGCTTTTTTGATTTCCAAATCTCAAGATCCTTGAATAAATCTCTGACATTTATTTCTAGCCAAAGCCAACTGACATTTTGTGAGGGACTGACAACCAAAAACAAAAAATTAAAAATTACTTCAGTATAATTTTTCCTCATTTTAAATTTTTCTCTCATAAATTATAGACACAAGATGGCAGCATTAACTAAGCGGCCAATTTTTTTGTTCTTTGTAACTTTGTGATTTAATCAAGAATCCTTAAATTTCAAATTCTAAAAAAGGAAAGTTGTGATCCACTTAATAAATGAATACACAGGCTAAGGCAATAACCACAAAGGGTAATGAGGAAGAGGCACAATGTAAGAAGGTGAACCCTCAGAATTCTAAGAAGATGAGAAGGTCCTAAGGAGCTCCAAGATGCCTTAGAGACCACCTAGTCCAATCTTATAATTTGCGATGCAAGTTAGTAACATCCAGAGGTCAAGTGATTTGTCCAAAGCAGTACGGCCAATATGCATAGACAAAACAGGGCGGACAGGTGCTCCCCTCCAGGCCCTTACCTACAATGCTCTGCTGCCTTTTATAGGTACCAAGAAGAGGGACAATTTGGGTGTATAAAGCACCTTTATTTCAAAAATATTCATAACATGCAGTATCTCCTTAACACTGTGATCGAGACAGAAAGTAAACTTTACCCTTTTCACAGGGATAGGTGTTATGTACTATTCTTTGTACAGAGGAAGACAGCACTGTTAACTTCATGTTCATGGTCAGTAGGGCTAATCGCTACTGAATTATCAGAAATACCAGGTAACCACACAATTTCTCTTAATCTCGCTCTCTTTTGTGATCTTAAGCATCAAACTATGTAAATCTGTCTGGAAATAAGGATTCAGTTTGTGAATAGGGAACAACGTGAGGCCTAATAGTTTACAAATGATAAATATGCATAGCTAAATACTTTCCTCAAGGTAACAAAGCAGGGAAGAATCAGAAACGTTTGGAAAGGCATATCAATATATACAGTCTATAAATGTGTAGTTTCTCTAGTGAAAATTTCAGATAGCATTTTCAGCAACAAAAATGCAATACTGATATTGCTAAATCAAAGGATTGCTTTATTATGCCTGGGGTCTAATTTTTGGTTCTACAGCACAAAGAATGGAAAAGTTAGGCAATTAAAAAAATAAATGCTTTAATTTCATACAATGAAACCCAGTTTACTCTAGGTTAATAAAGTATCAAAAAAATCATTTAAATTAATATTTGTGTGTGTGTGTGGGTGAGAAAGAAATCTGGATCCTACAGGAAGAAATAAAGTAGTCTTCACACGAATGTTGAGGGGAAAAAAAAGAGTTACATTATTGAAGTTATCTGACTAGAACGTGGCAAAGACACTGTGTTATTCTTCCTTTACGACTACCTGGTTATTCAATGTCATTTCATTAGATGGACACAATGCTATGTTTCTTCCCTTAGAGAAAAAAAATTAAGCAGGCACATTCATAAAATAAACCAAATGCACAAGACCAACACACATCAGCTTCTCCTAAGGTTATAATGACACAACCAACTGGACAAAGGTCTCTAGA
The DNA here is from genome assembly GCA_004026545.1 of Mormoops blainvillei. Lineage (NCBI taxonomy): Eukaryota > Metazoa > Chordata > Mammalia > Chiroptera > Mormoopidae > Mormoops > Mormoops blainvillei. Next base: position 33,331 of record PVJD01008027.1, on the reverse strand, counting down.
GAGAAAGGCAAGGAAAACTGTTCATGCTTTATTTAGGAATAATGGAAATTCACATTCTCAATCACTTGTCAGTTACTTAAACAAGAACAGAAGCACCAACATTTGAAAATGCTAAATGTCTGTGGTTTATAAACAATTACTGTCATCCAATAAAAATCTACTCAGTAACCCCAGAGAGCAACATAGCTGCAATATTAGCTGTATTTGAAAAGAGCAAAGAAAAGAACTACCATGGCCTGAAACAGTTTTTTGTTAAATGCCAAATAAGAATAAGAAGTTAATAATGACATTTACAACAAATACACAAAATAATCGTAACAGGATATTTAAAGAGAGAGGAAAAGACTTTTTCTGTAAGTTGAAGAATGGAAGAAAATAGAAATAAATAGAAGAAAATAGAAATAAATAAATTTTTACTGGAGCCCTATAACACTAAGAGACAAATTATTTTTAGGGAAAATTTTGTATGAAGTGCTAGGGTTTTGTACAAATGTGCTGCACTCTAAGTGGGCAAATGGGGATGATAGAAAAGAGAAGTCCATTTAATAGAAACAGAGTATGAACTGGGGATCAAGACAAAAGAACTTGATAATATCTAGAGTTAACAAGGGCATGGGCAATGGGTACTCTCAAACACTTAAGTTCACTTTAGTAAACAGTTTATTTTGAATGAAGTTTGAATTCTTCAAGTCCTAGAGCCTAGCATTTCCACTTACGGACCTATACACTAAAGAGACTTGCGTGCACAACCAAATGGGAAAGACCAAATGTCTATCAGTAGAGAAACTGATTAAGCCTAACTGTGGTATACTCACATTGCACAATAAAACAATTAAAATAAATGAACTACAGCTGTATTAAAAAGTCCCCCCAAAAACGTTAGAATGTTTAATGAAAAAGCAGAATGATCTCCACAATACAATGAAACTAATGCAAAAATTTAAAAACCTTATAAGCATGGATAGGAAGGGTACACACCTATTCCATATTAGCAATTATCTCTAGAGAGGGAAAGGAAGGGTTTCAGGTGAGATAACAGAGGGACTTCAATGATGGCTTTATTATTTTATTTCTTAAAAAAAAAGATCTGTTGCAAATATAAGAAAAGGTCGGTATCCGCTAATTCTGAGTAGTAAGTACTGAATGTTTGTTACAATGCTTCCTTTCCTGGTCTTGCTACTTTTCATTACTGTTATAAAAACAAACAGGAAAATAGCATCAAAGGGTGGCTATATTTGAAGTTAAGATTAGAAGTTTAGTCTTGATCTTATGAGAGATGTGAAAGCCCAAATAATAGAGGAACTATTTTAAGAGAAACCATGGGGAATTATTTTAAATACAATATAGATAAATTCTGTTCTAGCTGATAAAATGTTATGAGAGCCGTGATGAAAAGTGACTAGAGTTTAAACAAAGGATTACGAGGTGAAGGTTGAAAAGGAAAAAAGAGATTTCTTTTTTTTAAAGGCTTTATTTGTTTATATTGAGAGAGGGGAAAGGAGGGAGAGAAACATCGACTGGCTGCCTCTCACATACACCTGAACTGGGGACAGAACCCGCCACCCAAGCATGTGCCCTGACTAGGAAACTGAAACAGCGACCTTTCGCGTTTCGGTATGACGCCCAACCAACTAAGCCACACCAGTCCGGGCAAAATGAGATTTCATTCACTCTAATCTTTTGATTAGAAACTATGTGCTAAGCACTGCTCTAAGTGTTGAGTATATAGCAGCGAACCAGGCAGACAGGATCCCAGTACTCAAGGTGCTTACATTCTACTGCAGACAAAATAAACAAGACAATTACTGATTATGATATGTACTTTAAAACAAATAATATTAATAGCAACTCCCTAAATAGGTACTTATTATTCACAAAGCACTATTTCCAATGCTTCAACTGTATTAATCCTCATAACCACACTATCAGCTAGGTGCTCGTATTATCCCCATTTTACAAATGAGGAAACTGAGGTAGAGAAAGATTAAGCACCTTGCCCAAGATTACAAGAATAGTAACTGGCAGACCTAGGATTTGCATTTAGGTAATCAGGCTCCAGAGCCCTGGCTAGTTAAGCCACTACCTATATACGAGGTCTGTCTGGAAAAAGTTCAGCCACTGTTAATATATCAAGAATGGTTTGTGTGACATCGATGTAACCTGATAGCCAAGTAGAGAGGACTGGAATGTGCATGTGAGAACAATGACAACTTCACCGTACCAGTCAGTGTGGGCGGCAGATGCCGCTGAATTAGCATGTGTACTGTGTGGCTGTCACATTCAAAGTGACTGAATGAGTAGAGCAACAAATCTGCATCAAATTTTACATTAAGATTGAACATTCCTCCGTGGAAACTATTCAGAGATTCATAAGGTCGAAGCTATGGGTAACTGGTGATTGGCAGCTTCATCACGACAACATGCCTGCTTGTGCATCATGTGTTGTGCAGAGTTTTTTTGCGAAACATCAAATCACCCAGGTGAGTCAAAAGTCATAGATCTGGCACCCTACGACTCTGCATTTTCCCAAAACTAAAATCACCTTTGAAAGGGAACAGATTTCAGACCATCGATGAGATTCAGGATAATATGACCGGGCAGCCGATAGCAAATGGGAGAACTGTGTGAGGTCCCAAGGTGCCTACTTTGAAGGGGGCTTAGGCGTCATTGTCATATGTGCAATGTTTCTTGCATCTTGTATTTTCTTTGGTAAATGTCTCTATTTTTCATGTTAAGAGACATGGCTGGATACCTTCTGGACAGACCTCATACACTGCCATTAGAAATGAAGAGGTTAATATAACAGAAAGAAACTAATTGGGGGAAGCTAACTAGACACAGCGGTTGTCTGGGATAAGGTTAGGGCTGTGAAAGCTGGAACAGTTATTATAAGACACAATGAAGGTGTAGGTGGTGCTTGCTACCCATTCCCCTAAGAAACATATGAGGAGGAAAAAGAGAATTTGGTGCAGAACAATATCAGTTTTGTACACAGTAAATTTAAAGTGCCTTCAGGACATTCGGTTGGAGAAATCTCACAGAGAACTGGATGAACTGGAATTAAGGAGAGAAGGCAGGGTTGATGCTATTTCTTTGGGCAGAACCACTGTACAGATGGAAGCTTTGAATTATCTAAGATAATTCAACATAGAAGAAGTTGCCCAGGAGTCACTGAGTGAGAATAGCTGCCTTGGGATAAAATCCCTAGGGAACATCCAGCCCTTGAGATGAGTAGGGAGGTGGAGGACCAAAAAGATCTACTGAATTTAGCAACAAGGATAGTGAGAGATGCAAAGTTGGGGGAAAACAGTTAGGACAGAAACTGTATAGGCCAGAGAGAAGAAGCCAGTAGAAAAAGGGGGGAGACAGATAGGTTTGAGGTTTAAGAGGGAAAAAGGATGAGGATGAGAGGGAATATCTGAGGTGGAAAGAAAGGAGAGAATGGGGACAGAAACACAAGTGGAAAGATTAGCCTTTAAAATGTTTATTATTCTCAGAAACTAAAGGCAATGTGGCAGGAAATGGAGGCAATTCATATCTAACAAACTCTTTTCATATTTCATTTTACCCAGAATATTATCTGCTGGAAGTGAGGAAGCTGCGATGGCTGTGGGGTTTGGGGAGAACTGTGGGTGAGGATAAACACAGGGGAGGCTCATTAAGACTGACATCAACATCCAGGACTCTTTAGGCTAAGTCCTCTAGGGTCGGAGTCTGTAGACTAAAAGACTGGAGGTTTCCGCAATTCTTTAACCAAGATCAGTGCAATGGTAGTAATTTAAATGAGACAGCTCAGGTACTACTTGGCTGTAGAGCAGGCTAAATGTCCTTTCACAGCCATTTCCAGATCTGACTTTACATCGCTGTGTGGTGCAGTGCTTAAAAAGCCTGGTAACACCAAATTAAAATGTAAAAAGTTGGAAATTAGAAATGCTATATTACTAAAAGAACTCTAAATATATCTTTATGTAGCAGGGGTCCTAGTTTGAGCCAAAGCTGAAGCTAAGGAAAGTGTTTTCATGAGAGAACCAAAGCACAGGAGAAGTGGAAAACACACAGCTCACGGTGTTCAGCCAACCAAGCTCAGCACAGAAAATCAGAGTCATTCTGGTACCCTGAAGACTAATGATGTTGTAACTCTAGGAGACAGAACCTTTGGCAAAGATATGAGCAAATTTATGGCAAGCACTAGCAAAAGTGGCAGTGGTCCAGAGATGGATGAAACAGGAAGAGTATGAAAGGGCTGTTCATGAGCTCACAGGAGAGACCCTGGAGAATCCTGGGGTAACTTGGGGAAATTCTGAAGGTATTTAGCTAATGACAGATGAAGGCAAGAAACAATGCAATAAAGTCAGAGCCATCAATATAACTCTATACCTAAAGGTTTTATTAATTACCTCCTAATATAGTGCTAGTGAGGGTAAAATGAATTTTGCCCTAATTCTAAACTTATCATAGTCTCAAATTATACTGGGAGCTCCCTATGCATGTATTAAATGCAAGATTAAAATAAATCAGTAAGATCAGTAATACCTACTAAAATGTTTTAACGACTATATGAAAGAAAAAAAGGATGGTCTTATCATCTGAATATGCTTTGGGAAATAAAGAACATTCAAGTTTAGATTCCTGGAAACTGGGCATAGATAATCGGGATGTGAGAGAACTGAAGATAACAGGCATGCAAAGAAGGAATATACATTTTTGTTCCATACTGAGTTTGAATTGATTATAATTAATTCTTTAAATATACTAAGTTGCATATTTATCTACTTAGAGATCCTTTTGAGCTATGAAATGGGCTACAGGGAACTGGTTTAAGAGAAACACCTATTTATTCTGCTGACCTCAGAGTTACCTTTTAAAATGAGAACCAGTAAAGTAAAATATTTCCTTAACATAGAACACCAAAGACGCTATCAACAGTTAGAGAAAAAGATTTTGTGTACTAAAGAATTTGGCTGGCCTTTGTCCCTGGTTCCTGGTTAAGTAGCTTCTAAATCCTTGGAATTTGTGGAGTGATGGGGGTGTCTCTGTTATCGATGGTGGGTCTGATAGTTTATGCTACTGAGGTGAACCATGGTGGGCCCCTACACAGTTTATACTGACATGATATAGGATGGGGACTTGCCACATAAGACTAATCATGTGGGTAGAAAGCTGGGGCTTTCGCCATGTGCTATCGGCATGGCCTCTGTGAAGGGAAGAAGGGCAAGAGACTGGGTTCACCTGCATGGCCAATAATTCAATCAATCATGCATACCTAACGAAACCCCAAGAAAAACTGAACGCTGAAGCTTGGGTGAGCTTCCCTGGACAGCAATATTCTGCATATTGTCCCTAAATCACTGTAACAAACACATCCTAACTCTACGGGAAGAGGACAAAGGAAGCTATGCATTTGAGACCCTCCCAGACCTTGTCCTATATGTGTCTCTCCTTCTGGCTTGTCTGATTTGTATCTTTTATAATAAAACATTATTATAGTTATAAGTATAGAACTTACCTGAATTTTCTAAGTTCTAGTGACTTATGAAACCTAAGCAGGTACTGGGAACCTTTTAATTTGTCACCAGCTGGTGTGAAGTGAAGGCAGAGTTGTGCGGGACTATGTCCTTAACCTATGAAATACGGCCTAACTCTGGGCTAGTCAGTGTCAGAAGTCAATATTTTGTATAGTGTAGTCTCATATTCTTGTTTTTCAATTACAGCTTACATTCAATATTATTTTGTATTAGTTTCAGGTGTACAGCATAGTGGTTAGACAATCATATACTTTATAGTGTTCTCTCTGATATCTTCAGTACCCACCTGGCACCATTCATAGCTATTACAATATTACTAATTATATTCCCTATGCTGCACTTTGTATCCCTGTGACTATTTTTTAACTACCAATTTGTACTTCTTAATCCCTTCATTTTTTTTTTAAACCTCACCTGAGAATATGTTTACCGATTTTAGAGAGAGGTGGGGTGGGGGGAAAGGGAGGGGAGAGAGGAGGAGGGGGGACAGAGAGGGGAAAGGAAGGGGTGGGGGCGAGAGAGGGAGGGAGGGAGGGAAGGACGGGGGGAGGGGAGAGAGAGAAAGAGAGAGAAATACTGATGTGAGAAACACTGACTGGTTGCTTCCCATACCGGGCCCAACCTGGGACTGGACCCATAATCTAGGTATGTGCCCTGGCTGGGAATCGAATCTGCAACCTTTGGTATACAGGATGATGCTCCAACCAACTGAGCCACGCGACCAGGGCCCCTTCATCTTTTCTCACCCAGTTCTTCAACCCGCTCTCCCCTCTGGCAACCTCCAGTCTGCTCTGTGTCTATGAGTCTTCCAATTCTGTTCATTTATTTTGTTCTTCAGATTCCATGTGTAACTGGAATCAATGGTATTTGTCTTTCTCTGACCGACTTATTTAATTTAGCATAATATCATATATTACATTCTTTACTAATGTATTTTGTGCTAATGTTCATGGCATGATAATTATCTATAGTTTATAGTACATAACTAAAACTGAACATCATCATGAGCATAATCCCAATTTCTTTATTCCGTCATTCTTAATGTTGATAATGAGAAGGCATATGCTTTAGACAGACTGTGGCAAGTGCCAAGCCACCTTATAAGAAGCCTTCTGTCTACTGGTTTTTTTAGCTAGACTCTGATGTGTTCTCTTCTTCGAAATTCTTTTTCACTTTATTTTTTCCTCTGTATTACTAATATAATTAAATGAATTTATCTCTGTGTACTTTTTACCTACAACAGGTATTTCATTCTTATCACAGGATCACAATGAAAACTCTTAAAAGTATCAAGCTCTGTCATAAAAGACTCTTGGCAGAACTCATGCTGGACTGTTAGAACTTTATCTAATCCACCCAAAGGGTTCTTTGATGGCTTAATGTGTTTCATCAACATGTGAAACTTCATATTCTCTAGCATTTAAATCAGCATATCTAACACGACTCATTTTCTCCCATGACAAAAATCTGTTCCCTTTGTAGGATTTTAAGTTAGGTTACAAATTGACAGACATTCTGTTTTAAAACTACTAATGTGCCATCCTTCACTTTTTGAAATGCCAACTACTTTCTTTCTAACACAGGATCACAATCGTCTTTTAAGAAGGCACCTAGAGATTATATTCAGGGAAAATGGCTAAAAAACGTTGTATTTCTCCTTTCAGTCCGAGATCACTTTGTGGTCAGTAAAAATAGCTTAAAAACAGCTTGAGGCAGAACGGATGCCGTCTTTCAGTTGCTATCACCTACCTTCATTCTCTATAAAAAGATGTGTGCAAATACTTTTATGGTTTGAAGATACTCCTGCTAAGCATGAGTGAACACCGCTGAGAACCTCATGATCTCTAGAAATTCACAATGTACACTGTATTCATAGAGTGAACAGATGTAACTTCTCTTTAGAGAACCTAAGGTTTTACTCAATTTAATTGGTTCTCAACTCCCTGTTTCTTTGCACAAAATGAATAAAATCAGAGTCAAATACAGTACAGATTTCATTGTCTAATGGCTTTTTGTCATTATTTCCTAGTTATGTCCATCATACCAAATTGTTTTAGTGGTTTTTGATACTTCATAAATTTCTTTGGTTTTCTTTATAATTGTCTCATTGGAGCTCAAAGGGGGCATATGGTCTTCAACTTTTGTTGGCATTCATTTTCTATCTGTTAAAAAAAGTTGTGGTTTAGTTAGCACTTTGAAAGTACTGGGTACTTCTCTCTCTCTCTCTCATGATCTCATACTGTAGCATAACATCAGGTGTGCTTGGTTCAGTCATTGTATATGCTCAGACTACGTGAAAAAAGCAGCATGGGATTTTTCTGGAAGTGCCTGCTGTGGAAGGTAAAAATTACATACCCTTATAAGCACTGAAAAGACAGGCAAAAAAGAAAAACATCAAATCAACAGAGTAGATTGAGTAAATGTAGCCCCTACACATGTGTCTGTTCATAGACAATTTAGGGGTTTCCTGGTTCTCGAGAAGCCTATACATGAATTCTAGTTAGCAATTCTTGTTTTATGTTTTATATATTACACATTATATATAAAATATAAAATGAGCATTGCTAACTAGGATTCATGTTAAGGATCTGGAGAATCAAAAACTCTATATATGTATATATATGTGTGTATAATACATATACATATATATATACACACACACAAGTGTACACATGTACATTTGGGCCTCTGTATTGAGTTCTGCAACTGCAAGTTCAACAAACTATGGATTGAACAGATTTTTTTTAAAAAGTTACATTGTCTCCGACTGTACTCTGTATTTAGGCCTACAACAGTTGCATCTGTACTGAACATGCAGAGCCTTTTATTGTCATTACTTCCTAACATTTACATAACATTTATGTTGCACTAGGTATTATAAGTAATCTAAGGTGATTTAGAGTAAATGAGAATCCTACACCACTTCATTAAAGGGACTGAAACATCCCTGGGTTTTGGTATCCAAGGTAGGTCCTACAATTAATCCCCTGCAGATACTGAAGGATAATTGTGTGTGTGTGTGTGTATGTGTATGTGTGTGTTTACACACACTTATTTTTAATACTAACTTACTCTGGTCAAGTAACAATATAGGCTGGGTTAAGGAATATTAATTGGGATTCAGGTTTTTCTCTAGTTCCTAAAGTACATCTATGGTACTCTAGGGCTGGCTCAGAGGAACTTAGTTTGAGAAAAATAAAAGTCGTAATAACTTTATTAAACATATCATTTAAAAACCAGAATGGGGGTTCGTTAGCTATGGAGGTGTAACAAAAGACGATGACTTTTTGGTCCTATTTCTCCCCCACCCCATGCCCCACACAACCAGGAATCTAATTATATAGCAGAGAAGAGAACTATACACGTAGCAGAGGCATCAAAAAAAAGTAGAAATGAGAAGGGCTACATAATTTCAGAGGGAGTTATAGGAAAATGACATTTGACTCAGCTCTTAGAACATTTTCATCTCACACATCCTTCTTTGCTTCTTACACATATATAACTTAATAAAACATTGAATTTTCTTCCCTGATAGCTATATGCTAGTTATCATAAAACCAGAGTGTTATTAAGATATACTATGCTTTCATAAAATTGCTGTCAATATGTTTTATAAAATTTAAAAAAAATGACATTGTTGTGACAATTCTTGGTTTATGATTAAGTAAATAGGTAAATGCTAAGTTTTTGTTCTTCAGACTATTTAAATACTGAGATATGAGATACAAAATCTTGAGGAAAACATTTTTTAAACGTTAAAAATCTTTAAAAACATGCATGGGAACTCTACCATTTTTGCTACTTTCCATGAATTTATCATTATTTCAAAATAAAAAGCTAAAAATGAAAGAAAAACATAAAAACATATATCCATTGTAACACATCTGGAGAATATAGAATGGTATTTAAAAAAAGATATAGGTATAAAGAAATAAAAGTTTACCCATAACCGGAAACACAATTATGAGATGGGATATTGTCTTAAGTATCTTGATAAGTAAAAATTCAAAAACTGCTAAAAAAAAAACACTGATAAATTAGTAGAAAGATCATTTAAAAGAAAAATAATTCCCTTTAATAATCTAAAATGTGTACCTCTGGAGGACAAAATAGTTTAAATTATGATTTCAATGTCATAATCTCAACCAACTTGTAAGGCCTAAAACATAAATTTCTAAAAATTAAAGAAACTGAGCAAAAGGAAAAACCTATTTAAAATATATTCAATTATTTACCCAATGGTTTCTTTTTGAAAATGCTGAATTTAATAGAAATTAAAATGTATTCAGTAACTGCTATTAATTAATCCCTCCCAAAATTAAGTCAAATGCAGATTAGGTTCCAATGAAAACTGAAAACCTGTATGACAATGAAAATTTGGAGAGTGTATGCAAGTAAAGCAAGGACAGGGGAAAGACGCAGGGGTAAGGTAGAAGAGGGAGCAAAATGCTGAGGGGGAAGAAAGACTGACAGAAAGAACAGCAGTCAGAAAAATTGAGAGAAACCAATATGAACAGTGAGGTAGAAAGAAAGAGAGACACAGAAGAATAAGAGTGAAAGAGGAAGAAGACAGGAATGGGGTGACAGACAGAAGGATAAGAGGGATGAAGGGGATATTGAGAACAAGAGACAGAGAGAGAGGGAAAGATGGACTAACAGAAAAAGGGGAGGAAGAGAAAAAGAGTGGGAAAAGGAGACACAGACACAGGGAGATACAGGGACACCTAGACAGGAAGAGATACCACAAAAGGAGAGTCAGACATGCAGAAAAGAAAAGACAGACATGCAGAAAAGAAAAGACAGACAGATACACACATACAGACAGAGAAAAACAGACTGAGACAACATGCAGAGATGGACAGAAAGGAGGAGATACTAGACAAAGTGGGAAAGACCAATGAATGGGGGAGGGAAGGAGAAGGAAAGAAGATAGGTAGACAGGGAGGCAAACACCCACAAAAACAGACACACACACACACACACACACACACACACACACACACACAGTGGGGGGGGGTACAGAGAGAGAGACAAAAAGAAATCTTAAAAAAAGAAATGAAAAAGAGGAAAGATTATTAAAAAAAAAGAAAAAAGTGAAATGTGACAAAGGATGGATAAAACCAGCTGTAGGCAAGGATGGAGAGTATGTGTTTGTGCTATTTATTTATTTTTCTTTTGTAGTTCTCAACATAAAACTTCAAAGAAAATCTGAAGCTTAAAAAAGAAATGATAAAATTCTCCTGGCATTAGGCTGAAATAACATATCTGATAAAAGATACATTATTAATGTATCTTCTACATTATTATTAATGTAATTATTAATTACATTAATAATGCATATTAATGTATCTTATACATATATATGGTTACTTGAATTTTAATAATGGCTATTAATATTTTGATGATTCTAATTACTTACATAGTTGCAAATCAGAAAGAAACAAAAGAAAGAGTGATGATATTCAGAATTCATGAAAACCATTCAGTGAATTCCTGTTATTTCTTCTATAAAAGAGAGCAGTTATTTCTCAAGATCAAAATAATTATTTCATATCGAAAGGGGAAGATAGAAAGTATCACGGCAATTTGGAACACTGTTAAAATTTTGGCTAATTCCAGGTAAAAAGCAAGCAAAACTTTAAAAAACCTTTCAAACACGCTAATGGACGTTTTTAGTTATTTAGTATCACCTATACGGTGAGAATTCAGTTTAAAGAATCACAAAATACCAAAATAAATGTCGAAAGTTTTCAGACAGTATGATTAGAAATGATAGCTCTAAAAATTACAGTTGATTAGCATTTGCTCTCTTTGGCAATGTGGTATTTGATTATGTTAAACCTAGCGATGACTGATCTAGGTTTTCCTACTATAAGCACTTTTAAAATTATCCTACCTCTTCACCCCAAAAAAGGGTAAAAAAATTAACATCAATCTGAAAAGTTAAGGTTCTTAGTTTCTTAATTCCCAAAAGAAGGCTCTCATCCACACTGTATTTGTTCCAGAACAAAATTTTTAAGATTGAACAAGCCACACAGCACGTCTATTTTAAGATAAACATGAAAGAGAAGTCATTTTTCCAACTGCTAATTTGTTCTGTTACACACAAGTACCGATGAGCACACACATAAACCATTCTATCAATAAGGTACAAGGAGTATCACAAATTTGGGCGATCTGGGAGAAGAAGCTTGTACTACAGCTGAGAAGTAAATGACTTCTACTTCTCATTCTATCAGCCTTAACAAATACATCTTTGCAAAAACAAACAAAAAGCCTCGACATAGCAAGGATTTTACCACATATGTCCCTAGCAAAAATTATGGTACTAAGTGAACATAAATAACTCTTCGTATATTTGATTAGCTTTTGTACACATTTAACAAATGAATTAAAAGTCACATACCTTCATTGTATTGGTATTTGCTTCATCACAGAGAGGGAATGAAAATGTATTTTCCATAGTATCTGTGGGCAGATGCGCTGCATGGCTCCTCCAGAGCTCACAGCACACACAGCCAGCTGATTAGTCGGGCACTGGGAGGGCTGCTGCTAGAGCAGTCTAAAGCACTTGCCAGGGACTCAGAGACAATAGAAAGCCAACAGCTGTATGTTGTGATGTCAGTTAACACTCTAGCCAGTCACCACCCAGAATATCTGAAATGCATCAGAAGCTATATTGAGTTCTTCATTAGCAATTCAGAAGCAACGATGCAAAGCCCATGAAACTTGGAATGTGCAAGGACTATCAGGATTTTTGAGACTTCTTACTGTTAAAATTTTGTGGTACACTGATGATGCCTGACCTCGCACTGATGAAAAAAGTTGATATGATGATATTTTCCTCTAATTCTCGAAAGAACAAGATACATGGAATCTAGGCATAGCTAATACATCAGATTTTTAACTCTCCTTGACACTTTAATCTCACTAACAAAAAGCTTTAAAAAACCCCACCAAAGACCATCTGTCTACAAAAGCAGAAATCCCATGATAGTTTTGCATCTTCAAACTGACTTACTTGTTGTCACAAAGAAAGAAAATGCATTAAGAGCATAATTCCTTATTTTTTAATTTGTTTTTGCTAAAATTAAAATTAGCTTGCTTATTCCGGCAAGAGCATTACTACTTCATACCAACAGATGGAGATAGCGACAGAGCTGCAATCAGAGAAAGATTCCGCCTGTGTCAGGGACTTGTCTGCATCAGCTCAAGTGGAGAACTTATAAGAAAAGGGAACAACTGAAACCAAATTAAAAACAACAACTCAATGTTAAATAACTATGAGACTATAGACAAAATAAAATGAAGAAAATAGCAAACTGTGTCTATTGGGCAGGACACTCAATACGTAAGCAAATGATTAAAAAAAAAAAATTCTAACCACTGATTTCTGTACTAGCTGGGTAAAGCACATGCCTGTGTTTCCCATTTCATGAAACAAAGATCACACTTTCCCTAAGGATTCAAGAATGCTATACAAGGATCCTATCAGGGAAAGTTCATACATTACTTGTATTATTACAAGAAAAAAAAGTGTACCACTAACCAGAAATGCTACTTTTCTTTGCCACTAAAAGGTTATATCTTATAGTTTATATAAACTTACAGATCAGCAGTGCTCTGTATACCAGCTTAGCAAACAGCAAAATAAGACACTGACTTTATTAAAAGCTTTAAAATGTTACTGCTTTTTCAAAATAGACTCTATTTTAGCCCTATATAAGTAAATTCAAGTTAATTAAAAGATATAAATCCACAAAACCTTCCCTGTCTATTCAAACAACAAAGGTGGTAAGACAACTAATATCAGTGATTCTTGTCTGAGAAGTTTCACATTGTTGTTCTCCCAAACCCATTTCTCCAGTGTACAATCCTTCACCATGCCCTGTACCTTTTGGTACCTAGATACTTACCCAAAAGACGTACAAATCAAGTACCAGCCTGAGCAACCCAAGAACAAATATCCAAAACCCTGACTTTTTCAGAAATGGCTCAACTTTTATCAGAGGACACAAATGATTTTTTTCTCAGATAAAACATTTGTTACTTATGAGAAACACATTTTCAAGACATCTTTCCTTAAAAACCACAGCAAGAGCTGTTGCTATGAAACAGATGAACAAACTAAAATGCAGAATGAAGGAATGTTGTGGAAAAAATTAAAATGAGTATTTCTACTAATGAAGGATCAGGATAAATTCACTTGTATATGTGGATGATAATATTTCAGGTGATTCTATTTCTCTGAGTTATAAAAATTTTTAGGCCTCATAAATTTAAGCCATCGGAATTAATGAAAAATCATAATTAAAATATTTTAAGATGCAGTTATTATTACTGTCCAGTAGAGGCATCCCTCTAATTCTGAAGGGAAAGGATTTAGCTGTTCATCAACAACTCTAATAATGAACACAATTTAGGAACAACCTACAACTAGCTGATATGCCACAGAAATGTCAATATTATTTTTGGATATTATACCATTAATTACGAAAGTTAGTTTTAAGAGTTCAATGCAAATAGTGAAACAGGTTTAGAAAAGTTTCTTATGATGTCTTGGAACTGTACTTAAAACATGCTACCAATGTCAGGTAATAATAAGAACTTTCAAAGAATAAATCCTCAAAATGAGAAATATAAATTAAACAGATTAATTTTGTGCTTGCATCTCAAATTTCATACTGCATTTCTTAGAATGCTCAGTAACTTCATCTGCAAAAACAGAAGCACACTGACTCTATTAACATAGTGTTTAACTATAGTTATAAGATAAAGAGATAATTCCCAACTGAATGATAGGAACTGGGGCAACTATGAAAGTAATAACAGAATTTTAATTGTCTAAATCTAATTACTGACACTACTGATAAGCTTTCTAAATTTTCTAGTGCCTTAGCTCTTTAGCTCTTACATGACTTTTTAAGTACTTGACCTTTAAAGGTGACAATAACATTTGAACCTAATACTCTCACATATTGCCCAAGACATTCTAAATTTAAAAAAAAAGAAAGAAAGAAAGAAAGAAAATGATTATCATTGCTAAGGGTCATCTAACAGGAGCAGATTTTTTAAAGAAATTTAACATTTTCTTAGAAGTAGAAAATCAGTATATTATAACTGATAATGTAATAACAGATTCTGGCAAGGATCATGAATAAATGACAAAAACCTATTAGATGAAAGACTGTTCTTAAACAAGATTTTCTCTACCTTAACCAAGTGACCAAACCTAACAGCATCAATAATATGGCAGGCTAACATTATATGCGTCCTGATTACCCAAGCAGAATTCCTCTGAAAATGTTTAATATGAATCTAATCATAAGGAACAGTTCGACAAAGACTGCTGGCTTGAACTCTTCCAATATCAATAATATAAAAGAAAATAATAGGCATAATTATAAAAGACTAAAGAAATATAATATTAACTGTTATATTTGACCAGATTCTGGTTTTTCAAAAAGCTATGAAGGATATTTAGAACAAGTGAAGAGTATAAATATGGTTAGGATATTAGATGTATTTTATCAATGTAAAGTTTGGGGGATGTGACAAAGATACTAAAAGAGAGAGAGAGAGGGAGAGAGACACAGACAGACAGACAGACAGACACACACACACAGACCAAATGAGACAAAATGTTAAGAACTGGTAAAGCCAGAGGCTGTTTAGATGTTAATTAAACTATCTTTAAACTTTTTTTGTATGACCTTTTCCAGCAGTCGTCTTTTTTCTTTCTGAGGTAAGTCTTATATTTACTGTAGCATTTTTAATATCTTAGGAGTTTAATGCATCTTTTAAACTGTACTTTTACTAGGAGTTTTTTACAATATTATGAAAGGGAGGGGGTACGGAGACTATGATACAGCAACATCTATTAGCAATTATATTACATTCTCTTTTTGAAAACTCAGTAATGTGAAGTAAAAATACCTCATTTGAAGTATGAAAGATAGGATACAGAGGACATTATCCTGCCAAGGGAGGGTTCATTCCGCCGCTCCATGCTTGACAACATGGGATTCTGCACCATCACTCCCATCTCATTCTTAGTTTTGAGTAAGCTAGGCTCCCCAAGTGGTATTCAGTGTTGGAAACACATGGCGATAGCCCAGGGAACACAAGATAACCAAGGCATCTGAACACTGGAAATTTCCTCATTCCCATAAAATTCTGCTACTTTTACTGAATATGAAATTATAATATAAAAGGAAGAAATTTATTTCCTTTGGTCTATTTTTATTTTCAGCCACAAAACTCACTAAATAAATATACTTATTTCTAATGATTATCAATAAACAATAAAAGTACAAAATCTTGAGTTGGCTTTATCAAGATACTTCTATTTATATTATACATCTCTAGTAAAATGCTTTCTTTAATTTATGAAAAAAGTAATAGAACTTTACATTTGCAAGAGACCTCAGAATCCCTCTATCTTGTTTTATAATTCAGGAAACTAAAGCTCACAAGTGAAATGACAGTGACTGTCTTACAATAAACTGGGTAGCAGTCCTAGCATAAACTAGCTAATCAGATCCTATAACAAGTTCCTATCACACATTACTTGGAAGTCGCCTGATGTTTACCTTGCCTAACCTGTTGACTGGTTTGCCCCTAATAGATTTGATAAATTGCAAAGGCGTATAATATAAACATGAAGGGTCATCTCTCATGGGATGAATTCCTTTCATCTTGTGAACTGTGAAGTTCATTCCTAGACTGCTTTTTCCTTCAGTCTTGTTGTAATGAGTCTCCAACTGCCTTATTATTTACAATTTAGATACCATGTAGCATTTTTAATGTATGTTGCACCTGAGTATTTTCTTCCCAGAAGCAAAAGTACTTCATGACTTAAGTGTTTCCTACCCAATTAATACACTTATGGGGGTAGATTTAAAAAAAATGCTTCGGTAGTGATCATCTAAGATTAATGTCAATACATTCTTATTTGCTACTTATGTCATAAAAATGTGGCATATGTAGTATGTCAGGTAGTGAGTAGTTTGCAAAATATTAATTTAATTAGTTCTCATGACAGTAACTCTAAAAGAGAGAGTATCATCCCCATTTTAAAATCGAGAAAACAGGCTTCTGGTCAAGATGAAGGTGTGGGTAGATACACTTCACCTCCTTGCACAACAAGAAGGATAACAATCAATCTAAAAACAAAAACTGCCAGAAAATCGAACTGTATGGAAGTCCAATAACCAAGGAGTTAAAGAATAAACATTCATTCTTTATTCTTATTCCCTGTACCTCTGGAGGGGCAGAGACGGGAAGCTAGAGCAGAGAAGACAGGCAGCCAGGCGGTTGCTGGCAGGCTGGCAGTACAGTTGGTCCCACATTCGTGTGCAGCAGATAAAAACCAGGAGGGACAACTGGGGAGTCAGCAATCCCAGCCCCAGGCCTTACTGTGCAGCCCAGGGTTTCAGCGCCGGGAAAAATAAAGCCTCACAACCTCTGGCTATAAAAAACAGTGGGGGTTGTGGTGGTAGTGGAAGAAACTGCCAGTTTCTCAGGAGAGTCCATTTAAAGGGTACCACAGGATCCTAGAACATACACAAACCTACCCCCTGGGGGAATCACCACCAGGGCAGCACCTAGAAGGGCACCAGTCACTTATGGGAAGTGGGGGAAGTGACTGAAAACTGGGCCAGAGCCGAGCAAGTGGCACTGTTCCCTCTCTGACCGCTCCGCACCACCTAGTGCTACAAAACAGTGAGGCAGGTTGCTCCACGCTAGCAAATACGTAAGGCTCTGCCCCTTACAATGCAACAGGTCCACTGACACAGGGAGCCAAAGCAGCTCTACTTAATACACAGAAACACAGGGAGGCTGCCAAATAGAGGAGACAAAGAAATATGGCCCAAATGGAAGAAGAGATCAAAATTCCAGAAAAAGAGCTGAGCAACATGGAGATAGGTAATCTATCAGATGCAGAGTTTAAAATAATGGTGATCAGGATGCTTAGAGAAATGATTGTGTATAACTGCAAAATAAAGGAAGACGTAAAGGCTATAAAAAGTGAAATAAAGCAAAGTATACAGGGAACCAACAGTGAAGGGAAGGAAGCTGGGATTCAAATGAACAATTTGGAACAAAAGAGAGAGATAAACATTCACCCAGAACAGAAAGAGGAAGCAAGAATTCAAAAAAATGAGAAGGCTTAGGAACCTCTGGAACATCTTTGAACATACCAACATCTGAATCATAGGGGTGGCAGAAGGAGAAGAGGAAGAGCAAGAAATTGAAAACTTATTTGGAAAAAATAAAACCAAAGAAAACTTCCCCAATTTGGTGATGGAAATAAACATACAAGTCCAGAAGCTCAGAGAGTCCCAAACAAGTTGGGCCCAAAGAGGGCCACACCAAGACACATCATAATTAAAACACCAAAGGTTAAAGATAAAAAGAGACTCCTGAAAGCAGCAAGAGAAAAAGAGAGTTACCTACAAAAGAGTTCCCATAAGACTATCAGCTGATTTCTCAAAAGAAACCTTGCAGGTAAGAAGGCACTGGCAAGATGAATTCAAAATGATGAAAATCCAGAACCTACATCCAAGATTACTCTGTCCTAAAAAGCTATTATTTAGAATGGAAGGGCAGGTAAAGTGCTTCCTAGATGAGGTAAAGCTAAAGGAGTTCATCACCACCAAGCCCTTATTATATGAAATGTTAAACGGACTTATCTAAGACAAAGAAGATCAAAACTATGAACACTAAAATGACAACAAACTCACAACTATCAACAACTGAACCTAAAAAAAAAAAAATGAAAACAAACTAAGCAAACAACTTGAACAGGAAAAGAATCATAGAAATGGAGATGGCATGGAGGGTTATCAGCGGGGAAGGAGAAGAATGGGGGAAAAGGTACAGGGAATAAGAAGCATAAATGGTAGGTACAAAATAGAGAGGCGGAGGTTAAGAATAGTACAGGAGATGGAGAAGCCAAAGAACGTACATGCATGACCCATCAATATGAACTAAACAGGGCAATGCTGGAGGGAAAGGAGGTGCAGGATAGAGGGGGATAAAAGGGAGAAAAACACAATGGGACAACTCTAACAACATAATCAATAAAATATACTTAATTAAAAAATAAATAAAATTGAAAAGGCAGAGGTACAAACAGATTAAGTGACTTGTTCCCTGTAGTGTTAGTGTAGTACCAAGAAAGGGTAAGAGTTTTTAAAATGAGGCTGAAGATGTGAGTAGGAGCAAAACAGGCAAGGCCTTGTGAGTGAAGTTTAAGATCTAGAACTTTTTCTGAGACTAATTAGGGAGACAACAAGGACCATCAGATTAGTGACACAAACAGATTTTTCATTTACAGAGGGACAGCTGATACAGAAACAGCAGTAACAGCACATATATCTAGTGATTCTATTCATCCTTATTTCAACTAGTAAGAGTTTGGATAAGCAAAGGTTAGTGTATTATCAAAATCTATCTGGATTCTCAGTTTGGGTAACAAGAGTTCAGGTATCAAGAGATACCTCTATCTTAAACCCTTACCTGCTGAAAAAAAACTTATTTGGAAATAATTTTAGACTTAGAGAAAAGTTGTAAAAATAGCAGAGTACTGTATACGCTCCACTCAACTTCCCCTAATGATGATACAAAACTACAGTGCAATTACTGAAATCAGAAAATTAACACTGATAGAATACTATTAACTAATCTATAGACCTTATTCAAATTCCTTAAGCAAATGAATTTTCCAGGTTCCCACTACCTTTTTTTCCGATCTAGCATCCAGTCCAGGATCTCACACTGCATTTAGCTGTCATGTCTGCTTACTCTCCTCCAACCTGTGAGTTCCTCAGACTCTGTCTCTCATGACCTTTATAACTCTGAAAAACAGTGGTCAGTTATTTTGTAGAGCAGCCATTAATTTAAGCTTGCCCTATTCTGATTAGCTTAAGAATACCAAAGAAGTGAAATGGTGCCTTTCTCAGTGTACCATATCGGGGGATATATAATGCTGGTAAGTCTTATAATTGGTGATTTTTACTTTGATAACTTGGTTAAGATGGTGCCTGCCATGTTTTTCCTCAAGTTACTATTTTCCCCTTTGTAATTAATAAGTATCCTGTGGGGAGTTATTTTGTGGCTTTGAAAATAACCAGTTCCTCATAATTTCACTCACTAATTTTAGCGTTCACTGATCGTTCTTGCATGCAATAATTATTAAGTGCTGTTTGCCTAATGGTGGTTTTAATTTCCCTCTTTTCTTCTCTACTAATGGAAATTCCATTGTAAAAAAGTACTTTCCCTTCTCCCCATTTATTCATGTATTTATTTGTATGTATAAATGACTGGATATATATTTTATTTTGTGGGTCATAATCTAATACCTTCATTTTTAAAATTACATTCTGGTACCACACGATGTTCTAGCTTCATCTTGTATTTTCCTTACCCCAGCCTCAGGGTCAATCATTTCTTCAAGAATCTATGGTTCCAATTTCTGGAGAATATTTGGAGAAGACCTGGGCACTCATATGCTCACTGTGACCTGTGTCTCACGGCTGTTCACCCCTCTCAGGACAGAGAGAAGTTGAAAATACCCATTCGCATCTCTGTATTTCTGTATCTGTATGGATTCATATGGATATCTCCAACTCCAGTCAAAGAAACAGGGTTAATTCTAGCCTATTCCTTTATCTGTAACTGCTTACCCAAGAGCAACAAATCGTACTTTCATCATCTACAATATATTTACCCACTTGTTCACTCTCGGTATACACAAACGATAGTTTCAGAATTCCTAACTAATACCTCTATGAGAAACACATTTATTACAGAGTACAATAGTTGTTCTTGTTGTCTTTAGCCTTACAGTACATAATCAAAATACTGTTTTCCAAAGTTATTCAGTTCCCTTTCTTCCCCACTCAAGTCAGCGTGATTATGTTATTCATTTGTAATACATTTAGATTCACTTGTTAGTGTTTATAGTCCATTTTGGAATACCACCCCCACCCCAAATACATACATCCAGATTGATTTTTATTTGCTTTTGGAGGATATGTGATAACTTACCAGAGTTCTATGAGTCAGAGTTGTACAGAAAAGTATAGTTAGAGAACTGCTGCTCTCTAGTGTTCTTGGTATCTCATTTCTATTATCACCAATCTTTCCACCCCGTTCCTACCCATTCACTGTTAGAAACCAATTTTATTAGTTTCCAGTTTATTGTCCTGAATTTCTTTTGCACAAATAAGTAGATACATGTACATACATCTACCTTCATACTTTGAGAAGAGCATGCCAGATACTCTCAGTATTTTACTCTTTTCGCTGAATTGCACCATTAACAATTCCTCATTCTTTATTACAGCTGCATAGTGCTCTGTTGTGTGGCTGTACCATAATTTATTCAGGCATTCTCCTGTATGGGCATTTCAATATTTTACAATACATTCAATATTTTGAATACATTTGGGATATGGAAGTAAGTCTTTAGAGAAGATTCCTAAAAGTGGGACTGTTGGGTTAAAAGTGCATATGTAGATTTATTAGGTATTGCCAAAATGCCCTCAAGAAGAAGGGCTATACCATTTCCACCAGTAGTGTATTTATCTTTCCAATAATCTTGCAACGGAACATGCGGTCATTCTTTTTAATTTTCACCAATCTGATAGATATGTTATTACGATGCTGTTCTAAATTGTATTTTTCTAATTTTGAGAGGGTTTTTTTTTGTATTTAAGGGTTATATTTACATTATTTGTGAGTTGTCCACTTATGTCTCTTCCTCATTCTTCTGTCACATCTTTGGTCCTCTGTCTCCCATTTTTTTGTCCTTTAATTATAAACAGTGCTTTATACATTAGGGATATCAGCCTTTGGTCTGTGGTATATATGAAAATATTTCCTTCTAGTTTGTTAGCTGTCCTTTAACTTTTACACAGTGGATTTGCCACACAAAATTTTCTTACTTTCATGTAGTTAAATTTATCAACTTTTACAGAATCTGGGTTTTGAGTTGAAGTCTGAAAGTCTTTCCAGACACCAAGGTTAAAGAAGAAAAATAGATGCTTTCTTCTAGCATTTGTCTGTTTTCTCTGTCTGTCTAACATTTGGAACCTTAATACATTTGGAGTTAATCTCTCTCTCTCTTTTTGGTAACAGCTTTATTTGATATATAATTTATATACCACAGATTTCAAACACTTCAAGTATCTAATTCAATAATTTTAATATATTTATAGAGTTGTACAACCATCACACCAAAGAGAAACACTGTACCTATCAGCAGTCACTGCTCTTTACCTCAAACTCCCTCAGCCTAATCTAATATCTATTGTTATATTTTGCCTATCATGGACATTTCATACAAACAGAATGCAGTATGCAGTCTTTTATAGCCTTATTTCAAGTTGTCAGGTTTCTTCCATGTTATAGTACATATCGGTACTTTTGTATTGCAATGTAACATTCCAATTTATGGACACACCACATTTGGTTTATCTACATATCAGCTGTTAAATATTTGGGTTGTTTCCAATTTTTGTCTATTGTGGATAATGCTATGAACATCTGTGTACAAATTTTAATGCTGAGCTCATTGTTTTGTAAGATGTGGATCTAATTTTATCCCTTTCTAAATGGCTATATAGATATCCTGGGACCACTTATTAAAAAGTCCATCTCTACTTCAGTGACTTGAAATGCCACCTTCATTGTTTCCATCTGTACCTTGGGTTTCTTTCTGGGCTTTCTATTCCACTGCTCTATTTGTTTATTCATATGTCAATAGGGCACTGTTTTAATTGTAGCAGTTTTATATTATAGTTGTTCCCCTTATCCACAGTTTCACTTTCCAGTACTCATGGTCAACTGCAGTCCAAAAATATTTAATGAAAAATTTCAGAAATAAATATCTCAGAAGTTTTAAAATCATGTGTTGTTCTAAGTAGCATGATAAAATCTCACACTGTCCAGCTCTGTCCTGCCCCGGAGGTGAATGATCCCTTCGTCCAGCACATCATGCTGTATGTACAGTAAGTTATTTTGAGGGAGACCACATCACATAACTCTGATTACAGTATACTGTCATAATTGTTCTATATTATTAGTTATTGTTTTTAACCTCATACTGTGCCTAACTTATAAATTAAACTTCATGACAGGTATGTATGTATAGGAAAAAGCATAGTATATATAGTGTTTGGGATTACTGTTCTTTCAGGTGTCCACTGGAGGAGTGGTAGTGTCTCAGAATGTATCCCCCACGGACAAGGGGTAACTAGTATAAATGTTTTAACATCTGGTACAGGTAGTCCCACCTGGCAGTTTTCTTTTTGTAGTTTCTTCCTGTGTGTATTTGTCTGTTTTTCCATTTAACTTAGTATTAATATATCTAACTTCACTTTAAAAACAGCTTCCTGAGAGTATTATCCTAAGTGAAATAAGGCAGGAGGTGAAAGACAAATATCATATGATCTCAGTTATACGTAGAACTTAATCAACAAAACAAACAAGCAAGCAAAACAGAACCAGGGACATGGAAATAAATACCAAACTGATAGTGACTAGAGGGGAGAGAGGGATAACAGGAAAAGATGGGGGTCAAGTCAAGGAACATGTGGACAAGGACAATGGGGGTTGGGGGTGTGGGGGAGGATTGAATGTGGGAGAGTGGGGGCTGGCAGGGGAGAACAAGGGGGGGAAAGTGGAGACAACTGTAACTGAATAACAATAAAAAAATTACCAAAAAAAGTTTCTTGGTATTTCCATTAGGACTGCATTAAGTTTAGAAATTTAGGAGACTTGACATCTTTATGTCAAGTCACCCTATTCAAGTGTACCTATGTGACTTTCAAAACTTAAAAAAAATTATCCTCATATAGGTTTTGCATATTTTTTTTTAAGTTTATCCCTATGTATTTTTTGTTGTTATTGTAAATGGTAGTGGGATTTTCACTGCCATTATGACTAACTGGTAATTGTTCATGCATATGAGGCTATTAATTTTTCTAAGTTAATTTTATATCCAACTATGTTTCTGAATTTTTAAAAAAATTATTTGATCCTCTATGGTTTTCTAGTCATACTACCATATAATCTACAGAGATAATTCTACTTCTTTACTCATTCTCATGCCTCTAATTGATTTCTTATTGAACCGTATTGGTTGATATCTCCATTACAATATTCAATATTAGTGGAGATAGTGGGCACTTGCCTTGTTTTTGTATATGGCGGAAATGCTTCCAGTTTTTTCCCCATTATATAAGCTTTTCAGCTTTAGAACTAAGGTCTAGATTTTAAAAATTATTTTAAAAACATATTCTGCAATTTCTATTTTCCTGACTGTGTATGTATTGTGTTTTATTTTTATCATGAATGGGTGAAATTTTTTTGAAGGTTCTTTTAGTTATCTATGGAGATAAATGATTTTTCTTTCCCAATCAATATAGAATATGATATTAATGAATATCCTAACACTGAGCCATCTTTGCATTCCTGGAATAAATCTCACAAGGTCTTGGCATATTATTGAATGACAATACTGATGTTATTTTAGTTAGTATTTTTATACCAATATTTACAAGGGATAGGGTTTATAGTTGTTCATTTTCTGCTGTTCTTATCAGATTTAAGTACCAATACCTTATTTGTTTTATATAAGGAATTAGGAATCTATAATTATCAATGCTCTGGAATAATTTATAGAACAGTGGAACTATCTGGTCTTCAAAGGCCTGGTAGAATTCCTTTGTGAAACCATCTGGCTTTGTCACTGATGCTTTTCAGTGAGGTAATAACTCCCTCCCTCCCTCCCTCCAGTTTTGTAGAGAATAAAGTTTTTATTCACTCTCCAAGAAAGAAGAGGGGCCTGGTGTGGAGAGACACACCAGCCTTGAGGGGTGGGGGCTTTGAGCTTTTACTGCATTACAATAGGGTTAAAAAAGGGTGGGGAGGTTGCTCTTTGTGTGGCCCCTGTGCTGTTGTAAATGAACAACTATAAACCAACATCCCTTGTAAATACTGATATAAAATATTAAATAAAATAACATCAGTGTTATCATTAACTAATATGCCAAAACCATGCGAGTTGTAACACAGGGCTGCAGTTTGTTCAAATGTTAACTTCTGCTTGTGGCTGTAGGGGGCAGTCAGTTCTGTTCTTGCTTTCCAGTAATTTCTAGTCCTGGAAAGACTGCCATGACCCACATGACCAAGCAAGGTACCAGGTCATTTTTCCAAGGGGCTCTTGTTGGCTTTGAAAGTCAATCTTAATTCCGCAAGGCTTTCTGAAAACCGGAGTCCAGGCATGACTTCATTAAGAGTTGCCAAATTCTGGGGGGATTAGGTAGGGACAAAAATGTAAATGTTTCAATATTGCTTATGAGGGTATAGCTTACAAATTGTTCTCAGGGAAAAAACAAGTTTTCTTGTATTGATTGCTGGCCGTAAAGATGGGTGAGGAGGAGGCTGTCCAGAGTCCAGAGTGATGGAGAAGGATTAGAATCCTCTCTCCAGCCCTACAGAGGCAGGGTTAGGGGGTAAGCCTGGGTAGAGCTTCGGCTGCCCACTGCTTCCCTAGCTGCAAGTCACAGGGGGCTGGAGGAGAGGAAGAAATAGAGAATGTCCCCACATAGGTCACCAAAATGTTAGGGTGGTCAGTGATATGAGCTATGAAAGAGTTCACAAAGAGAAGAAAGTGTAGGGAATAAAGTTTTTATTCACTCTCCAAGAAAGGAGAGGGGCATGGGCACAGAGGGATACACCAGCCTAGTGAGGTAACTTCTTAATAACACTCTTCAGTTTTTTTATGGAAATTAGTCTGTTTAATTTTTCCAACTCCATTTTGGCAATCTGCATTTCCTTAGGAAATTATTCATCTAGATTTTCAAATTAAATGCTGTGAGGTTTGCTATATAGCCTCTTGTGATTTTTAAAATTAAAAAAAAATTGTTTTCAATGGTTATTTTCACCTTATCAGTCATATTTTTGTATTATTTCTTTACATTATCAAGTTAGCTAGTAATATGTCTATTTTGATAATTAAAAAAATTCAAAATAAAGCTTAATTAGGTCTACTCCTTTTCTAACCTCTACCTCATTAATTTCTACTCTTTCCTTTATTATTTCTGTCCTTGTGCTCTCTTTAGGTATACTTTGTTGCTGTTTTTCTAGATTTTGTTTTGAGCTGGAAATTTAATTCACTTATTTTAATTTTTTACAGGTAAATGTTTACTGCTATGAGTTTTTACCTGTATACTATTTTATTGGTATGCTTTACAGATTCCTATTTTAATGGTGCCCTCTTCTGTCAATATTGCAAAGACCAGATATTTCAGCCTATTGTTTTGTTCTGGGAGAAGTTGGTTATGAATCCTGCAATTCTGTGGTTCTTTGTCTTGCTGGGTTCTCCATTTCTTCCTTTTGCTTTATTCTCTTTTTACCATCCAACTGCCAAAGGGTGACTCTCCATTCCTTATGTGCCTTTTTGTCTCCCGAACGGAAGTCTGCTGCTTCAAATTGTTATATATTTTTAAGTCCCTTCCCTATACTCCTTACTCTGATTTGTGTTTTTTCTTCCTTCTTTTAGAATTTTCAGGGTGGATTTAGTCTTTCTGTTAAGTGTTTAAATCAAGCTTAACTTCTCTGTTTTATCATCTCCATTTTTTCTTTTTTTGGCCTTTGATTGACACAGTCCTAAGGGAGGCAGGAATGGAATGAGAGTATAATAGATCACATGCTGGATTTGGTGGGGTTTTTCTTTTTTACTTAAAGGTATACTGAATTTTATTTATTTGTTTATTTATTTATTTATCTGAGGGGATGGGAGGGAGAAAGAGAGGGAGGGACACATCGATGTGAGAGAGAAACATTGATTGGCTGCCTCTTGTATGCTTCCTGGCCAGCAACCAAGTCCACACAACCTAGGTATGTGCCTTGACTGGGAATCCAATCGGCAACCTTCTGCTTTGCAGGGTGACACCCAATCAACTGAGTCATACAATTCAGAGCTGGAGTCTTAAACTATCTCAAAATATGCTGTCTTCAAGTTTTGTACATATTTATTTAGTTTTCTTATTCAGTATTTTTGAAGTAAAATCGGGAAGCAGCAAGATGGCCACCATTATTTTCAATTATTTGTATGTCCTTCTTAACATTTATTTTTGGTAATAGCTTTATTGAGATACAGTTCATGGACCACATAACTGCCCACTCAAAATGTAAAATTCAATAATTTTTAGGATGTTCTCAGAGTTATGTAACTATCATCGCAATCAATTTTGGAACATTTTCATCATCTCACAAAGAAACTCTGTACTGTTTAGTTATTACCTCCTAATCCCTCCATTCCCCACTCAGCCCTAGACAATCACTAATCTATCTCTAGAGATTTCCCTGTTCTTGGCGTTTCATAAAAATTGTTTTGCCTTTGTCAACTGCTGGACATTTGAGTTGTTTCCATATTTTGGCTATCATGAATTTGCTGCTGTGAACATTTATGTATGAATTTTTATGTGGACATATGTTTTCATTTCTCTTGGATATTACAAGTATACCTATGAGTCAAATTGTAGGTTCAAATGGCAACTCTGTACTTTCCTAAGTGGTTATACAGTTTTATATTACTACCAGCACTGCAAAATGGTTCCAACTTCTCTACATCCCTGCCAAAATTTATTATCTGTCTTTTTGATTATAGTTATCCTTGTGGGAATGAAGTGGTATCTCACTGTGGTTTTGATTTACATTTCCCTTGATGGCTGATGATGCTGAGTATTTCTCCATGGTTTACTGGTCACATATATATCTTACTTAGAGAAATGTCTATTTAGATCATTTGCCCATTTTAAAATTAGGTTATGTGTCTTTATTAAAAATGGTTGTAAGAGTTCTTTATGTATTTCCTGTCTAAAATTCCCTCATCAGATAAATACCAGGTGAGGCAAAAGCAGGTTTACTGTTGCGAGTGTGCGAAACGCCGCTTATTCTTGTATTATTGTTTATTAGTTATCAAATTACTTTCCATACGAAAACTGTAAACCTACATTTGTCCCCCTTCTTCATTTTTGCAAATATTTTCTCCTTTCCTATGGGCTGTCTTTTCATTTTCTTAATGGTGTCATTTGAGACACAAAACTTTTTAATTTGATGAAGTTCAATGTATCTGTATCTGACACATTTGAAAAACAATTTCCAAAACAAACATTTCATACTCCTCACTGACAACAACAACAATAAATCATGCTAACTCTAAGAATTCTGGTAGTATAAACATATGTTAAAGAACAACATGTAGTAATTTTAGGACTCAAGAGAAGTAAGTCAAAGAATGCTAGTGAGGTATATAACTACTTCGAGGGGCAAAAAGGCAGTTTTTGGTAGTCTTCATTTAAATGAGTCTTACTAAAGGAAATTTGGCCAAAAAGAACACATATATCAAAAACAGTTCTGAAAATGAGAAAATGTCAACAAATCAAAGGTCAAAGCACCCAAAATAATGAAAATGTATATCTGATCTCATGCAAAAGCAAGATGGCCTCTGTTGATACTGGTGAGAAGCTTTGTTATAAATATCTCTACAAGGATGTCTGAGAACTACTTAATTTCTTTATTCTTATGCTCATTTCTAGAACTTTGGAAGAACCAGATCCTATAAAGGGAAACTGATTCTTATTCTTGCACTAAGTGTGGGATGCATAATGTAATCAATGTTTTATTTTGTTTGTTTGCAAAAAAATTCTTCATTTAGTGGTAATTTCCTAGTGTTGATCATCAACTTCTTGGCTGATAATTGAGTTATACAAAGTAGATTTGGGAGGCTGAAGATAACCAGTTATCATGCAGCCATCTAATCACTAACCATGAATGAATAAAAGACAATTCTTTTATCAAGTGTGTGGACCAAGGCAGTATTTGCTTACTTGCATTACTAAATTATAGAGACATGATCACACATGCAAAATAACACTGTAGGAAATGCTTTAAGATCATAAGTGACATTTAATACTTGGGCCACTTAACTTCTACAGCAAATAACAAAGTCAGAACATGATCCAGAATTAAATGGTGAAATACAAGCTTAAGTAGCAGGAAATAAGGATAATTTAGTTGCCTAAATCTTAAAATCACACATCTCAAATTACTCTATTTAATAAAAGAGATGACAACAATAGGTCCAAATTTATCAGCTGAGGAACAGATTCTTCTAATTCTTGAACAAAAACAACAAAAGGACCAAGAGCTAATGCTTACAAAGAGTTTACTATGTGACATTATGTGTATTAAAAGCATTCTCTACAAGGAAAGTAGTGTAGTAGTGTATTTTATTTTTAATTCAATTTAATGGGTTGTCTTTGGTTAATACAATTACATAGGTTTCAAGTGTACAATGGAAAAAGCTATGGCGGCTCCTCAAAAAATTAAGACTAGAGTTGCCATATGACGCAACAAGGTCTCTTCTGGGTATCTATCTCCAAAACTGGAAAACATTTATTCTCAATGATATATGCACCCCTATGTTCATTGCAGCTTATTCACAGTTGGCCAAAGCAAGAGAACAACCCAAGTGTTCTTTGATAAATGGACATAAAAGTACATGAGTATCTTTACTTTAAAGTTGAGAAAACCGAGACATAGGTTCAGTAGCTCATCCAAGGTAACACAACTAGTGAGTGGTAACGCAAGGATGTGAATCTAGAGTCCATGTGCTTAATCACTTTGATATATCAGCTATTTCTCTGTGGTTGTACAATTTTCAAAACACTTTTACATTCTTAATTGATTTAATTGAC
The DNA here is from genome assembly GCA_004026545.1 of Mormoops blainvillei. NCBI lineage: Eukaryota > Metazoa > Chordata > Mammalia > Chiroptera > Mormoopidae > Mormoops > Mormoops blainvillei. The sequence goes on along the minus strand of PVJD01008027.1, from coordinate 4,029 downwards.
AAATGTTACCTTGTGTTCTCAATTGTTCCCTTCTTCAACACAGAGTAGGGTATGTCTGGCCCATATATTCCAGAATATTAAGCCAGTGGAAATTTAAAAATCAACCTCCATGGTAAAACCTGCAGAACTTGGTGACTGATTGGATTGGGGAGAATAGAGAAAATAAATGATGCCTAAGTTTCTTTCTTAAGCAACAGGGTATACAGAGGTAAGGTTTGTTAAGATCAGGATTCCTGAGGGTAGGGGGGCAGGAACTCTTCCCTTTGCCCTCTGTCCATCTGTACGTTCTTTGGCTTTCAGAGCAGAGAAATCCCAGGTCTGAATGGTTAGACCTCTCATCTACTTGAGCTGTTTTCCTTCATGGAACTGTTCCCTTAGTAGCCAACTTTTAACTCCTTATCTCCTTCTTCTGACAGGTCATCCATATTCCCTTTGAACAGATTTCTTTTAATGAGAAAATAAATTTGAAAAGCATTGTTAAACTTATATCAACACTGATCTCCATTTCAAAGGCAAAAAAGAAAAAGACAGAAAAACTCTATCCAGAAATAAACCCTTAAATGGGACCAGTAAATGATTCTTGGGCATGGTTTAAACCTTCAATGAGAAGGAGCTGTTATGAATACCATGTCAGTTCAGGCATTTAATTAAAAATAAAAACAGCTAAACTTTACTTTTTAAAAGGGAAGACATAATAGTTGCATCTGGATAAACTCTGGGATACTCTGCTCTGCCAGTGTGTGTTATCAGCTATACTATTCTTGACAGTATGTCAGGCAAGCAGTTAGTCCTTAGCTGCTTCTTCCACAGTAGTAAAAAGACTACACTTTGGGGGGTGAAAAGTAAAGCTTATGTGTTACGTGTATGCACACATACAATGTAATTATCCGTACTTGGGAATAAGTCAAGTTACTGTCTGTAAATATGCCTCCGGAGTTTAGCAGCATGCGAAGTACCTGGCTATACAGTGTCAAGGAGTGAGTACTAAGTAATTATATTGGGCCCTAACTGGACCGAGTCCATAGAGAGGCAAGGCAGTTAGGCGATAGCAGGGATTACCAGACAATGGACTACAGATTGCTTAGGATACCACTGAGTTACAGCAAGAGATTCATATATTCATCTATATATAGCAAGCACAAATTGTGACCCTTTCGAAATTAAAAAGAAATTCTTTCATACTTGAAAAAATTGAGAACCTGACGTCGAAGACAAGTACTAGAGACAGCACCAATCCCAACGGGGAGGAACGATCTTACCCAGCCCTACAGATTTGACTATTTCCTTCCCTAGGGCAGGCATATTCCTACAGCACCATCCAACCAACCAGTTCACTTTAATCTGAAGTCCTGCTCACCAAACAACCTTTTAATTGTTATCTGACTAGTCCATGGAGATTAACCTGAAGAAAATGCACTGGTAATGCTGATAGGAGCAGAACTCAACTCTCACAGTAAATTAATAATTGGACATCCAGATTTTTTCAGTCTCTGTAACTTCATTAACATATATAACCTGAGTACCTGTTTTATGTGAGTCTACAAAAACAAACTTTCTTGAGTTTTCAAAGCTGATGCCCTAAAACACTAGAATTCTCCTGGCAGTACCGCTCTTAGTCCCAATTTATTCCCTTTCTAATAAGGGGAACATGTTAAATAATATAAAGTGTTTTATACATATCCTAGATCAGTATTGAAAAGCAACTGCCAAGTTTACAAAACAGAAAGAAAGAAGTCTAGTGTTCTAATTACTTAAATAGTATGTGTCTAGCTCAGGGAGAGTAGATATTCAGGAGAGCCTGTCAGATAAAATAAGATGCAAAAGTTGTATCTGAATCACAGATTATTAAGAACATTTTCAATTCTATTAAACTGATAAAAGTAGATACTACGCTTGATCTCAGCGAAAAGGCCGAGAAATGATTTAATTGTATTATATATCTGCATTTAAGTTTTGAACATGTTTTATTGCATAAAGTAGTAATTTAATTTATTCTTACATTTGAAACTACAAAGACTCTTTAGTTAGCCCTGTTCAGTGATTTCTATTAACAAAATTTAATAATTACTATTAAAGACTATTTTTATTTTGCAAATAAAGAAAAATATGAACATACCTGTGAAATGTAGCCAAAACAAAGAAACAGGTATTTCAAAAAAAAAAAAGAAATGAAACTTTTTGATTAAAACAAAGCGATTTTTTAAAAATAGCATTTTTCACTGGCAAGAAGATACAAGAGAACTCTGCCAAGTGCACCCAGAAAAAATGGGCATTCTCATACTGCTTGGAGTGAAAAATGGCCCAAAATCTTTGGAGGTCAATTTAGCACTATGTATCAGAAGTCTTACGATGAACAACAAACATATCCTTTAATCCAGTGAGATCATGTAGAGTTATTTTATCCTAATGAAAAAATTACAATGCATATCTTAGCAATGTATAAAAGACTAAAAATAGTGTAAACACTATAGAGCTGGCTGAGCAAATGGAAATACACTCAATAAACTGTAGGCATTCATTAACTGGCAGCCAAAATGATGATATTTTATGTAAAAGAAAAAAAAACAAAATGGACCACAAAACATTATATGCAATATGATTTGATTTCTTGTTAAAAAAATAATAATAAAAAAAGAAAAACCTTATTGAGTGTTAACTACGTGCCAGGGTATGTGAATAACACATTTTTAGAAGTATGGAAGGATACACATCAAATGTTAACATTGGTTTTCTCTGAGTGACAGTAATTTATTAGTGGCCAGTTTTTATATTTTTATCTTATTTGTCTTTAGGAATGTATATTATGTATGTATTTATAAAAATATCAAAAAAATCAAAGTGCCAGAATCTGTACTTGTGGGAAATGTGACTCTTTCAGGCGTATCTTACTCTAGTCTTTTATTTCTAAACAAATACTTTGCACATAGTAAGTAAGCAACTGCTCATAACTTACTGCCTAGTTGCCATACTAAATATACAGGCTAATACAGAATAAAGAGCCACACAGTAAGCATTAAAAATTACTTTAAGGTTAGTACAGCTAGTTTATTTTCAGTGAGTGGTGTTTTCTCTGTATACCAGGGTCATAGAGGCATTCTATTGGGCTTTGGGTACTGTCTTCACTCAGCTCATTTATTTCACAAATAGTAATAGCTAACATTTATTGAGTGCTGAAAAGGTACCTGTTATGATTTTATATCAAATGCCTTGCCAAAAATTTAGGATGAACAACAAAGAGCCAAAGAGTATACCTTAAAATCGCTCTCAAAAAACCGGAAGACACATAAGCTAATTATCAAAACAGCTAACACCTGTTTCGATACTGGACTGAGGATCGAATTTGGGTCTGAGTGTCATAGCAGGAAGGGATACAAGACAGGCACGTAGTTCTCATTCTAAGAAAATGAGAAAATGACCAAATCCTTCAGAACAGAAAGAGTTTTTCTTTCTTTGAATTAAAGGGTAATTCTTATACTTGCTTTTGGCAGTAAATAAATAAAAATTAGATTACATGGTCCCTGCAGAAGGATGACAGGCACATTAATGAAGTATTCCCCATGAGAAAGGTTTCAGGGAGCCCAAGTCTATCGTCTCATACACTACTTGCTGTTGTTCAGAGACAAATGAAAGAATCAGGTTACTGTCAGCCAATTAATACAAGGCATGCTGCCAATCATTGTTAAAAGTGAATGATAAAGGATTCAGAAGATGGTGGTCGAGCAGATGGAAACTGACCCCACATGATTGGGCCCCCAGCATGGATTTTTGGCTGATCACCCGACAAGTGACCTGAACAATCAACGGAATCTCACCTGATGTGAATTTTTGAAGCCAAGGAGTACAGAGGATGCTTTGCATCATCCGGTAAGAGATTTTATAGGTTGAGGGGAAATGCCCTGTGTGAGGCGCCTGCAGCAGAGGAGCAATCAAACAGAAAACGGAAACCACCGACCCTAATCGGGAGAGACTTCGAAGAATACATAAAGTCTGGGAGACTTAGGCGACACACACACAGGGAGCAGCAAGCAC